>JAECWR010000176.1:0-69216 GCA_018150935.1 Drosophila pruinosa
AATATTGTCACCTTATAAAAAGTAATTCGTTAATAACTTCTGTGTTTTTTGACCGATTGTAACCAAATTTTCAGAGATCATTAAGATGATGATTACCATTGTGTGTGCCAAAAATGAACGTTCTAGCTTTAACGTGATGCTTGGAAATCGTTTTTTCGATTGACGGAGGCGGAAGGAGGCGTGGACAACATCTAAAATAAACTTCAGCTGCCTACCAAATTTTGACATGTTGTCTCCAAATTTCGTAGCTCTAGCTTTTATAGTCTCTGAGATCTCGATGTTCATAAAGACAGATGGACACACAGACAGGGCTATATCGACTCGGCTGTTGATGCTGATCAAGAATGCATATAGTTTATGGGGTCGCAGACGCCTCCTTCTGCCTGTATCGCACATTCGGACAAACGCAAACGGTCATGATTTTTTTAAATCCATGGCCTAAAAACATAATATCAATATTGTCACCTTATAAAAGTAATTCGTTAATAACTTCTGTGTTTTTGACCGATTGTAACCAAATTTTCAGAGATCATTAAGATGATGATTACCATTGTGTGTGCCAAAAATGAACGTTCTAGCTTTAACGTGATGCTTGGAAATCGTTTTTTTCGATTGACGGAGGCGGAAGGAGGCGTGGACAACATCTAAAATAAACTTCAGCTGCCTACCAAATTTTGACATGTTGTCTCCAAATTTCGTAGCTCTAGCTTTTATAGTCTCTGAGATCTCGATGTTCATAAAGACAGATGGACACACAGACAGGGCTATATCGACTCGGCTGTTGATGCTGATCAAGAATGCATATAGTTTATGGGGTCGCAGACGCCTCCTTCTGCCTGTATCGCACATTCGGACAAACGCAAACGGTCATGATTTTTTTTAAATCCATGGCCTAAAAACATAATATCAATATTGTCACCTTATAAAAGTAATTCGTTAATAACTTCTGTGTTTTTTGACCGATTGTAACCAAATTTTCAGAGATCATTAAGATGATGATTACCATTGTGTGTGCCAAAAATGAACGTTCTAGCTTTAACGTGATGCTTGGAAATCGTTTTTTCGATTGACGGAGGCGGAAGGAGGCGTGGACAACATCTAAAATAAACTTCAGCTGCCTACCAAATTTTGACATGTTGTCTCCAAATTTCGTAGCTCTAGCTTTTATAGTCTCTGAGATCTCGATGTTCATAAAGACAGATGGACACACAGACAGGGCTATATCGACTCGGCTGTTGATGCTGATCAAGAATGCATATAGTTTATGGGGTCGCAGACGCCTCCTTCTGCCTGTATCGCACATTCGGACAAACGCAAACGGTCATGATTTTTTTTAAATCCATGGCCTAAAAACATAATATCAATATTGTCACCTTATAAAAGTAATTCGTTAATAACTTCTGTGTTTTTGACCGATTGTAACCAAATTTTCAGAGATCATTAAGATGATGATTACCATTGTGTGTGCCAAAAATGAACGTTCTAGCTTTAACGTGATGCTTGGAAATCGTTTTTTCGATTGACGGAGGCGGAAGGAGGCGTGGACAACATCTAAAATAAACTTCAGCTGCCTACCAAATTTTGACATGTTGTCTCCAAATTTCGTAGCTCTAGCTTTTATAGTCTCTGAGATCTCGATGTTCATAAAGACAGATGGACACACAGACAGGGCTATATCGACTCGGCTGTTGATGCTGATCAAGAATGCATATAGTTTATGGGGTCGCAGACGCCTCCTTCTGCCTGTATCGCACATTCGGACAAACGCAAACGGTCATGATTTTTTTTAAATCCATGGCCTAAAAACATAATATCAATATTGTCACCTTATAAAAGTAATTCGTTAATAACTTCTGTGTTTTTTGACCGATTGTAACCAAATTTTCAGAGATCATTAAGATGATGATTACCATTGTGTGTGCCAAAAATGAACGTTCTAGCTTTAACGTGATGCTTGGAAATCGTTTTTTTCGATTGACGGAGGCGGAAGGAGGCGTGGACAACATCTAAAATAAACTTCAGCTGCCTACCAAATTTTGACATGTTGTCTCCAAATTTCGTAGCTCTAGCTTTTATAGTCTCTGAGATCTCGATGTTCATAAAGACAGATGGACACACAGACAGGGCTATATCGACTCGGCTGTTGATGCTGATCAAGAATGCATATAGTTTATGGGGTCGCAGACGCCTCCTTCTGCCTGTATCGCACATTCGGACAAACGCAAACGGTCATGATTTTTTTAAATCCATGGCCTAAAAACATAATATCAATATTGTCACCTTATAAAAGTAATTCGTTAATAACTTCTGTGTTTTTTGACCGATTGTAACCAAATTTTCAGAGATCATTAAGATGATGATTACCATTGTGTGTGCCAAAAATGAACGTTCTAGCTTTAACGTGATGCTTGGAAATCGTTTTTTCGATTGACGGAGGCGGAAGGAGGCGTGGACAACATCTAAAATAAACTTCAGCTGCCTACCAAATTTTGACATGTTGTCTCCAAATTTCGTAGCTCTAGCTTTTATAGTCTCTGAGATCTCGATGTTCATAAAGACAGATGGACACACAGACAGGGCTATATCGACTCGGCTGTTGATGCTGATCAAGAATGCATATAGTTTATGGGGTCGCAGACGCCTCCTTCTGCCTGTATCGCACATTCGGACAAACGCAAACGGTCATGATTTTTTTTAAATCCATGGCCTAAAAACATAATATCAATATTGTCACCTTATAAAAGTAATTCGTTAATAACTTCTGTGTTTTTTGACCGATTGTAACCAAATTTTCAGAGATCATTAAGATGATGATTACCATTGTGTGTGCCAAAAATGAACGTTCTAGCTTTAACGTGATGCTTGGAAATCGTTTTTTTCGATTGACGGAGGCGGAAGGAGGCGTGGACAACATCTAAAATAAACTTCAGCTGCCTACCAAATTTTGACATGTTGTCTCCAAATTTCGTAGCTCTAGCTTTTATAGTCTCTGAGATCTCGATGTTCATAAAGACAGATGGACACACAGACAGGGCTATATCGACTCGGCTGTTGATGCTGATCAAGAATGCATATAGTTTATGGGGTCGCAGACGCCTCCTTCTGCCTGTATCGCACATTCGGACAAACGCAAACGGTCATGATTTTTTTTTAAATCCATGGCCTAAAAACATAATATCAATATTGTCACCTTATAAAAGTAATTCGTTAATAACTTCTGTGTTTTTTGACCGATTGTAACCAAATTTTCAGAGATCATTAAGATGATGATTACCATTGTGTGTGCCAAAAATGAACGTTCTAGCTTTAACGTGATGCTTGGAAATCGTTTTTTCGATTGACGGAGGCGGAAGGAGGCGTGGACAACATCTAAAATAAACTTCAGCTGCCTACCAAATTTTGACATGTTGTCTCCAAATTTCGTAGCTCTAGCTTTTATAGTCTCTGAGATCTCGATGTTCATAAAGACAGATGGACACACAGACAGGGCTATATCGACTCGGCTGTTGATGCTGATCAAGAATGCATATAGTTTATGGGGTCGCAGACGCCTCCTTCTGCCTGTATCGCACATTCGGACAAACGCAAACGGTCATGATTTTTTTTAAATCCATGGCCTAAAAACATAATATCAATATTGTCACCTTATAAAAGTAATTCGTTAATAACTTCTGTGTTTTTTGACCGATTGTAACCAAATTTTCAGAGATCATTAAGATGATGATTACCATTGTGTGTGCCAAAAATGAACGTTCTAGCTTTAACGTGATGCTTGGAAATCGTTTTTTTCGATTGACGGAGGCGGAAGGAGGCGTGGACAACATCTAAAATAAACTTCAGCTGCCTACCAAATTTTGACATGTTGTCTCCAAATTTCGTAGCTCTAGCTTTTATAGTCTCTGAGATCTCGATGTTCATAAAGACAGATGGACACACAGACAGGGCTATATCGACTCGGCTGTTGATGCTGATCAAGAATGCATATAGTTTATGGGGTCGCAGACGCCTCCTTCTGCCTGTATCGCACATTCGGACAAACGCAAACGGTCATGATTTTTTTTAAATCCATGGCCTAAAAACATAATATCAATATTGTCACCTTATAAAAGTAATTCGTTAATAACTTCTGTGTTTTTTGACCGATTGTAACCAAATTTTCAGAGATCATTAAGATGATGATTACCATTGTGTGTGCCAAAAATGAACGTTCTAGCTTTAACGTGATGCTTGGAAATCGTTTTTTTCGATTGACGGAGGCGGAAGGAGGCGTGGACAACATCTAAAATAAACTTCAGCTGCCTACCAAATTTTGACATGTTGTCTCCAAATTTCGTAGCTCTAGCTTTTATAGTCTCTGAGATCTCGATGTTCATAAAGACAGATGGACACACAGACAGGGCTATATCGACTCGGCTGTTGATGCTGATCAAGAATGCATATAGTTTATGGGGTCGCAGACGCCTCCTTCTGCCTGTATCGCACATTCGGACAAACGCAAACGGTCATGATTTTTTTTAAATCCATGGCCTAAAAACATAATATCAATATAGTCACCTTATAAAAGTAATTCGTTAATAACTTCTGTGTTTTTTGACCGATTGTAACCAAATTTTCAGAGATCATTAAGATGATGATTACCATTGTGTGTGCCAAAAATGAACGTTCTAGCTTTAACGTGATGCTTGGAAATCGTTTTTTTCGATTGACGGAGGCGGAAGGAGGCGTGGACAACATCTAAAATAAACTTCAGCTGCCTACCAAATTTTGACATGTTGTCTCCAAATTTCGTAGCTCTAGCTTTTATAGTCTCTGAGATCTCGATGTTCATAAAGACAGATGGACACACAGACAGGGCTATATCGACTCGGCTGTTGATGCTGATCAAGAATGCATATAGTTTATGGGGTCGCAGACGCCTCCTTCTGCCTGTATCGCACATTCGGACAAACGCAAACGGTCATGATTTTTTTTAAATCCATGGCCTAAAAACATAATATCAATATTGTCACCTTATAAAAGTAATTCGTTAATAACTTCTGTGTTTTTTGACCGATTGTAACCAAATTTTCAGAGATCATTAAGATGATGATTACCATTGTGTGTGCCAAAAATGAACGTTCTAGCTTTAACGTGATGCTTGGAAATCGTTTTTTTCGATTGACGGAGGCGGAAGGAGGCGTGGACAACATCTAAAATAAACTTCAGCTGCCTACCAAATTTTGACATGTTGTCTCCAAATTTCGTAGCTCTAGCTTTTATAGTCTCTGAGATCTCGATGTTCATAAAGACAGATGGACACACAGACAGGGCTATATCGACTCGGCTGTTGATGCTGATCAAGAATGCATATAGTTTATGGGGTCGCAGACGCCTCCTTCTGCCTGTATCGCACATTCGGACAAACGCAAACGGTCATGATTTTTTTTAAATCCATGGCCTAAAAACATAATATCAATATTGTCACCTTATAAAAGTAATTCGTTAATAACTTCTGTGTTTTTGACCGATTGTAACCAAATTTTCAGAGATCATTAAGATGATGATTACCATTGTGTGTGCCAAAAATGAACGTTCTAGCTTTAACGTGATGCTTGGAAATCGTTTTTTTCGATTGACGGAGGCGGAAGGAGGCGTGGACAACATCTAAAATAAACTTCAGCTGCCTACCAAATTTTGACATGTTGTCTCCAAATTTCGTAGCTCTAGCTTTTATAGTCTCTGAGATCTCGATGTTCATAAAGACAGATGGACACACAGACAGGGCTATATCGACTCGGCTGTTGATGCTGATCAAGAATGCATATAGTTTATGGGGTCGCAGACGCCTCCTTCTGCCTGTATCGCACATTCGGACAAACGCAAACGGTCATGATTTTTTTTAAATCCATGGCCTAAAAACATAATATCAATATTGTCACCTTATAAAAGTAATTCGTTAATAACTTCTGTGTTTTTTGACCGATTGTAACCAAATTTTCAGAGATCATTAAGATGATGATTACCATTGTGTGTGCCAAAAATGAACGTTCTAGCTTTAACGTGATGCTTGGAAATCGTTTTTTCGATTGACGGAGGCGGAAGGAGGCGTGGACAACATCTAAAATAAACTTCAGCTGCCTACCAAATTTTGACATGTTGTCTCCAAATTTCGTAGCTCTAGCTTTTATAGTCTCTGAGATCTCGATGTTCATAAAGACAGATGGACACACAGACAGGGCTATATCGACTCGGCTGTTGATGCTGATCAAGAATGCATATAGTTTATGGGGTCGCAGACGCCTCCTTCTGCCTGTATCGCACATTCGGACAAACGCAAACGGTCATGATTTTTTTTAAATCCATGGCCTAAAAACATAATATCAATATTGTCACCTTATAAAAGTAATTCGTTAATAACTTCTGTGTTTTTTGACCGATTGTAACCAAATTTTCAGAGATCATTAAGATGATGATTACCATTGTGTGTGCCAAAAATGAACGTTCTAGCTTTAACGTGATGCTTGGAAATCGTTTTTTTCGATTGACGGAGGCGGAAGGAGGCGTGGACAACATCTAAAATAAACTTCAGCTGCCTACCAAATTTTGACATGTTGTCTCCAAATTTCGTAGCTCTAGCTTTTATAGTCTCTGAGATCTCGATGTTCATAAAGACAGATGGACACACAGACAGGGCTATATCGACTCGGCTGTTGATGCTGATCAAGAATGCATATAGTTTATGGGGTCGCAGACGCCTCCTTCTGCCTGTATCGCACATTCGGACAAACGCAAACGGTCATGATTTTTTTTAAATCCATGGCCTAAAAACATAATATCAATATTGTCACCTTATAAAAGTAATTCGTTAATAACTTCTGTGTTTTTTGACCGATTGTAACCAAATTTTCAGAGATCATTAAGATGATGATTACCATTGTGTGTGCCAAAAATGAACGTTCTAGCTTTAACGTGATGCTTGGAAATCGTTTTTTTCGATTGACGGAGGCGGAAGGAGGCGTGGACAACATCTAAAATAAACTTCAGCTGCCTACCAAATTTTGACATGTTGTCTCCAAATTTCGTAGCTCTAGCTTTTATAGTCTCTGAGATCTCGATGTTCATAAAGACAGATGGACACACAGACAGGGCTATATCGACTCGGCTGTTGATGCTGATCAAGAATGCATATAGTTTATGGGGTCGCAGACGCCTCCTTCTGCCTGTATCGCACATTCGGACAAACGCAAACGGTCATGATTTTTTTTAAATCCATGGCCTAAAAACATAATATCAATATTGTCACCTTATAAAAGTAATTCGTTAATAACTTCTGTGTTTTTTGACCGATTGTAACCAAATTTTCAGAGATCATTAAGATGATGATTACCATTGTGTGTGCCAAAAATGAACGTTCTAGCTTTAACGTGATGCTTGGAAATCGTTTTTTTCGATTGACGGAGGCGGAAGGAGGCGTGGACAACATCTAAAATAAACTTCAGCTGCCTACCAAATTTTGACATGTTGTCTCCAAATTTCGTAGCTCTAGCTTTTATAGTCTCTGAGATCTCGATGTTCATAAAGACAGATGGACACACAGACAGGGCTATATCGACTCGGCTGTTGATGCTGATCAAGAATGCATATAGTTTATGGGGTCGCAGACGCCTCCTTCTGCCTGTATCGCACATTCGGACAAACGCAAACGGTCATGATTTTTTTTAAATCCATGGCCTAAAAACATAATATCAATATTGTCACCTTATAAAAGTAATTCGTTAATAACTTCTGTGTTTTTTGACCGATTGTAACCAAATTTTCAGAGATCATTAAGATGATGATTACCATTGTGTGTGCCAAAAATGAACGTTCTAGCTTTAACGTGATGCTTGGAAATCGTTTTTTTCGATTGACGGAGGCGGAAGGAGGCGTGGACAACATCTAAAATAAACTTCAGCTGCCTACCAAATTTTGACATGTTGTCTCCAAATTTCGTAGCTCTAGCTTTTATAGTCTCTGAGATCTCGATGTTCATAAAGACAGATGGACACACAGACAGGGCTATATCGACTCGGCTGTTGATGCTGATCAAGAATGCATATAGTTTATGGGGTCGCAGACGCCTCCTTCTGCCTGTATCGCACATTCGGACAAACGCAAACGGTCATGATTTTTTTTAAATCCATGGCCTAAAAACATAATATCAATATTGTCACCTTATAAAAGTAATTCGTTAATAACTTCTGTGTTTTTTGACCGATTGTAACCAAATTTTCAGAGATCATTAAGATGATGATTACCATTGTGTGTGCCAAAAATGAACGTTCTAGCTTTAACGTGATGCTTGGAAATCGTTTTTTTCGATTGACGGAGGCGGAAGGAGGCGTGGACAACATCTAAAATAAACTTCAGCTGCCTACCAAATTTTGACATGTTGTCTCCAAATTTCGTAGCTCTAGCTTTTATAGTCTCTGAGATCTCGATGTTCATAAAGACAGATGGACACACAGACAGGGCTATATCGACTCGGCTGTTGATGCTGATCAAGAATGCATATAGTTTATGGGGTCGCAGACGCCTCCTTCTGCCTGTATCGCACATTCGGACAAACGCAAACGGTCATGATTTTTTTTAAATCCATGGCCTAAAAACATAATATCAATATTGTCACCTTATAAAAGTAATTCGTTAATAACTTCTGTGTTTTTTGACCGATTGTAACCAAATTTTCAGAGATCATTAAGATGATGATTACCATTGTGTGTGCCAAAAATGAACGTTCTAGCTTTAACGTGATGCTTGGAAATCGTTTTTTTCGATTGACGGAGGCGGAAGGAGGCGTGGACAACATCTAAAATAAACTTCAGCTGCCTACCAAATTTTGACATGTTGTCTCCAAATTTCGTAGCTCTAGCTTTTATAGTCTCTGAGATCTCGATGTTCATAAAGACAGATGGACACACAGACAGGGCTATATCGACTCGGCTGTTGATGCTGATCAAGAATGCATATAGTTTATGGGGTCGCAGACGCCTCCTTCTGCCTGTATCGCACATTCGGACAAACGCAAACGGTCATGATTTTTTTTAAATCCATGGCCTAAAAACATAATATCAATATTGTCACCTTATAAAAGTAATTCGTTAATAACTTCTGTGTTTTTTGACCGATTGTAACCAAATTTTCAGAGATCATTAAGATGATGATTACCATTGTGTGTGCCAAAAATGAACGTTCTAGCTTTAACGTGATGCTTGGAAATCGTTTTTTTCGATTGACGGAGGCGGAAGGAGGCGTGGACAACATCTAAAATAAACTTCAGCTGCCTACCAAATTTTGACATGTTGTCTCCAAATTTCGTAGCTCTAGCTTTTATAGTCTCTGAGATCTCGATGTTCATAAAGACAGATGGACACACAGACAGGGCTATATCGACTCGGCTGTTGATGCTGATCAAGAATGCATATAGTTTATGGGGTCGCAGACGCCTCCTTCTGCCTGTATCGCACATTCGGACAAACGCAAACGGTCATGATTTTTTTTAAATCCATGGCCTAAAAACATAATATCAATATTGTCACCTTATAAAAGTAATTCGTTAATAACTTCTGTGTTTTTTGACCGATTGTAACCAAATTTTCAGAGATCATTAAGATGATGATTACCATTGTGTGTGCCAAAAATGAACGTTCTAGCTTTAACGTGATGCTTGGAAATCGTTTTTTCGATTGACGGAGGCGGAAGGAGGCGTGGACAACATCTAAAATAAACTTCAGCTGCCTACCAAATTTTGACATGTTGTCTCCAAATTTCGTAGCTCTAGCTTTTATAGTCTCTGAGATCTCGATGTTCATAAAGACAGATGGACACACAGACAGGGCTATATCGACTCGGCTGTTGATGCTGATCAAGAATGCATATAGTTTATGGGGTCGCAGACGCCTCCTTCTGCCTGTATCGCACATTCGGACAAACGCAAACGGTCATGATTTTTTTTAAATCCATGGCCTAAAAACATAATATCAATATTGTCACCTTATAAAAGTAATTCGTTAATAACTTCTGTGTTTTTTGACCGATTGTAACCAAATTTTCAGAGATCATTAAGATGATGATTACCATTGTGTGTGCCAAAAATGAACGTTCTAGCTTTAACGTGATGCTTGGAAATCGTTTTTTTCGATTGACGGAGGCGGAAGGAGGCGTGGACAACATCTAAAATAAACTTCAGCTGCCTACCAAATTTTGACATGTTGTCTCCAAATTTCGTAGCTCTAGCTTTTATAGTCTCTGAGATCTCGATGTTCATAAAGACAGATGGACACACAGACAGGGCTATATCGACTCGGCTGTTGATGCTGATCAAGAATGCATATAGTTTATGGGGTCGCAGACGCCTCCTTCTGCCTGTATCGCACATTCGGACAAACGCAAACGGTCATGATTTTTTTTAAATCCATGGCCTAAAAACATAATATCAATATTGTCACCTTATAAAAGTAATTCGTTAATAACTTCTGTGTTTTTTGACCGATTGTAACCAAATTTTCAGAGATCATTAAGATGATGATTACCATTGTGTGTGCCAAAAATGAACGTTCTAGCTTTAACGTGATGCTTGGAAATCGTTTTTTTCGATTGACGGAGGCGGAAGGAGGCGTGGACAACATCTAAAATAAACTTCAGCTGCCTACCAAATTTTGACATGTTGTCTCCAAATTTCGTAGCTCTAGCTTTTATAGTCTCTGAGATCTCGATGTTCATAAAGACAGATGGACACACAGACAGGGCTATATCGACTCGGCTGTTGATGCTGATCAAGAATGCATATAGTTTATGGGGTCGCAGACGCCTCCTTCTGCCTGTATCGCACATTCGGACAAACGCAAACGGTCATGATTTTTTTTAAATCCATGGCCTAAAAACATAATATCAATATTGTCACCTTATAAAAGTAATTCGTTAATAACTTCTGTGTTTTTTGACCGATTGTAACCAAATTTTCAGAGATCATTAAGATGATGATTACCATTGTGTGTGCCAAAAATGAACGTTCTAGCTTTAACGTGATGCTTGGAAATCGTTTTTTTCGATTGACGGAGGCGGAAGGAGGCGTGGACAACATCTAAAATAAACTTCAGCTGCCTACCAAATTTTGACATGTTGTCTCCAAATTTCGTAGCTCTAGCTTTTATAGTCTCTGAGATCTCGATGTTCATAAAGACAGATGGACACACAGACAGGGCTATATCGACTCGGCTGTTGATGCTGATCAAGAATGCATATAGTTTATGGGGTCGCAGACGCCTCCTTCTGCCTGTATCGCACATTCGGACAAACGCAAACGGTCATGATTTTTTTTAAATCCATGGCCTAAAAACATAATATCAATATTGTCACCTTATAAAAGTAATTCGTTAATAACTTCTGTGTTTTTTGACCGATTGTAACCAAATTTTCAGAGATCATTAAGATGATGATTACCATTGTGTGTGCCAAAAATGAACGTTCTAGCTTTAACGTGATGCTTGGAAATCGTTTTTTTCGATTGACGGAGGCGGAAGGAGGCGTGGACAACATCTAAAATAAACTTCAGCTGCCTACCAAATTTTGACATGTTGTCTCCAAATTTCGTAGCTCTAGCTTTTATAGTCTCTGAGATCTCGATGTTCATAAAGACAGATGGACACACAGACAGGGCTATATCGACTCGGCTGTTGATGCTGATCAAGAATGCATATAGTTTATGGGGTCGCAGACGCCTCCTTCTGCCTGTATCGCACATTCGGACAAACGCAAACGGTCATGATTTTTTTTAAATCCATGGCCTAAAAACATAATATCAATATAGTCACCTTATAAAAGTAATTCGTTAATAACTTCTGTGTTTTTTGACCGATTGTAACCAAATTTTCAGAGATCATTAAGATGATGATTACCATTGTGTGTGCCAAAAATGAACGTTCTAGCTTTAACGTGATGCTTGGAAATCGTTTTTTTCGATTGACGGAGGCGGAAGGAGGCGTGGACAACATCTAAAATAAACTTCAGCTGCCTACCAAATTTTGACATGTTGTCTCCAAATTTCGTAGCTCTAGCTTTTATAGTCTCTGAGATCTCGATGTTCATAAAGACAGATGGACACACAGACAGGGCTATATCGACTCGGCTGTTGATGCTGATCAAGAATGCATATAGTTTATGGGGTCGCAGACGCCTCCTTCTGCCTGTATCGCACATTCGGACAAACGCAAACGGTCATGATTTTTTTTAAATCCATGGCCTAAAAACATAATATCAATATTGTCACCTTATAAAAGTAATTCGTTAATAACTTCTGTGTTTTTGACCGATTGTAACCAAATTTTCAGAGATCATTAAGATGATGATTACCATTGTGTGTGCCAAAAATGAACGTTCTAGCTTTAACGTGATGCTTGGAAATCGTTTTTTTCGATTGACGGAGGCGGAAGGAGGCGTGGACAACATCTAAAATAAACTTCAGCTGCCTACCAAATTTTGACATGTTGTCTCCAAATTTCGTAGCTCTAGCTTTTATAGTCTCTGAGATCTCGATGTTCATAAAGACAGATGGACACACAGACAGGGCTATATCGACTCGGCTGTTGATGCTGATCAAGAATGCATATAGTTTATGGGGTCGCAGACGCCTCCTTCTGCCTGTATCGCACATTCGGACAAACGCAAACGGTCATGATTTTTTTAAATCCATGGCCTAAAAACATAATATCAATATTGTCACCTTATAAAAGTAATTCGTTAATAACTTCTGTGTTTTTGACCGATTGTAACCAAATTTTCAGAGATCATTAAGATGATGATTACCATTGTGTGTGCCAAAAATGAACGTTCTAGCTTTAACGTGATGCTTGGAAATCGTTTTTTTCGATTGACGGAGGCGGAAGGAGGCGTGGACAACATCTAAAATAAACTTCAGCTGCCTACCAAATTTTGACATGTTGTCTCCAAATTTCGTAGCTCTAGCTTTTATAGTCTCTGAGATCTCGATGTTCATAAAGACAGATGGACACACAGACAGGGCTATATCGACTCGGCTGTTGATGCTGATCAAGAATGCATATAGTTTATGGGGTCGCAGACGCCTCCTTCTGCCTGTATCGCACATTCGGACAAACGCAAACGGTCATGATTTTTTTTAAATCCATGGCCTAAAAACATAATATCAATATAGTCACCTTATAAAAGTAATTCGTTAATAACTTCTGTGTTTTTTGACCGATTGTAACCAAATTTTCAGAGATCATTAAGATGATGATTACCATTGTGTGTGCCAAAAATGAACGTTCTAGCTTTAACGTGATGCTTGGAAATCGTTTTTTTCGATTGACGGAGGCGGAAGGAGGCGTGGACAACATCTAAAATAAACTTCAGCTGCCTACCAAATTTTGACATGTTGTCTCCAAATTTCGTAGCTCTAGCTTTTATAGTCTCTGAGATCTCGATGTTCATAAAGACAGATGGACACACAGACAGGGCTATATCGACTCGGCTGTTGATGCTGATCAAGAATGCATATAGTTTATGGGGTCGCAGACGCCTCCTTCTGCCTGTATCGCACATTCGGACAAACGCAAACGGTCATGATTTTTTTTTAAATCCATGGCCTAAAAACATAATATCAATATTGTCACCTTATAAAAGTAATTCGTTAATAACTTCTGTGTTTTTTGACCGATTGTAACCAAATTTTCAGAGATCATTAAGATGATGATTACCATTGTGTGTGCCAAAAATGAACGTTCTAGCTTTAACGTGATGCTTGGAAATCGTTTTTTTCGATTGACGGAGGCGGAAGGAGGCGTGGACAACATCTAAAATAAACTTCAGCTGCCTACCAAATTTTGACATGTTGTCTCCAAATTTCGTAGCTCTAGCTTTTATAGTCTCTGAGATCTCGATGTTCATAAAGACAGATGGACACACAGACAGGGCTATATCGACTCGGCTGTTGATGCTGATCAAGAATGCATATAGTTTATGGGGTCGCAGACGCCTCCTTCTGCCTGTATCGCACATTCGGACAAACGCAAACGGTCATGATTTTTTTTAAATCCATGGCCTAAAAACATAATATCAATATAGTCACCTTATAAAAGTAATTCGTTAATAACTTCTGTGTTTTTTGACCGATTGTAACCAAATTTTCAGAGATCATTAAGATGATGATTACCATTGTGTGTGCCAAAAATGAACGTTCTAGCTTTAACGTGATGCTTGGAAATCGTTTTTTTCGATTGACGGAGGCGGAAGGAGGCGTGGACAACATCTAAAATAAACTTCAGCTGCCTACCAAATTTTGACATGTTGTCTCCAAATTTCGTAGCTCTAGCTTTTATAGTCTCTGAGATCTCGATGTTCATAAAGACAGATGGACACACAGACAGGGCTATATCGACTCGGCTGTTGATGCTGATCAAGAATGCATATAGTTTATGGGGTCGCAGACGCCTCCTTCTGCCTGTATCGCACATTCGGACAAACGCAAACGGTCATGATTTTTTTTAAATCCATGGCCTAAAAACATAATATCAATATAGTCACCTTATAAAAGTAATTCGTTAATAACTTCTGTGTTTTTTGACCGATTGTAACCAAATTTTCAGAGATCATTAAGATGATGATTACCATTGTGTGTGCCAAAAATGAACGTTCTAGCTTTAACGTGATGCTTGGAAATCGTTTTTTTCGATTGACGGAGGCGGAAGGAGGCGTGGACAACATCTAAAATAAACTTCAGCTGCCTACCAAATTTTGACATGTTGTCTCCAAATTTCGTAGCTCTAGCTTTTATAGTCTCTGAGATCTCGATGTTCATAAAGACAGATGGACACACAGACAGGGCTATATCGACTCGGCTGTTGATGCTGATCAAGAATGCATATAGTTTATGGGGTCGCAGACGCCTCCTTCTGCCTGTATCGCACATTCGGACAAACGCAAACGGTCATGATTTTTTTAAATCCATGGCCTAAAAACATAATATCAATATAGTCACCTTATAAAAGTAATTCGTTAATAACTTCTGTGTTTTTTGACCGATTGTAACCAAATTTTCAGAGATCATTAAGATGATGATTACCATTGTGTGTGCCAAAAATGAACGTTCTAGCTTTAACGTGATGCTTGGAAATCGTTTTTTTCGATTGACGGAGGCGGAAGGAGGCGTGGACAACATCTAAAATAAACTTCAGCTGCCTACCAAATTTTGACATGTTGTCTCCAAATTTCGTAGCTCTAGCTTTTATAGTCTCTGAGATCTCGATGTTCATAAAGACAGATGGACACACAGACAGGGCTATATCGACTCGGCTGTTGATGCTGATCAAGAATGCATATAGTTTATGGGGTCGCAGACGCCTCCTTCTGCCTGTATCGCACATTCGGACAAACGCAAACGGTCATGATTTTTTTAAATCCATGGCCTAAAAACATAATATCAATATAGTCACCTTATAAAAGTAATTCGTTAATAACTTCTGTGTTTTTTGACCGATTGTAACCAAATTTTCAGAGATCATTAAGATGATGATTACCATTGTGTGTGCCAAAAATGAACGTTCTAGCTTTAACGTGATGCTTGGAAATCGTTTTTTTCGATTGACGGAGGCGGAAGGAGGCGTGGACAACATCTAAAATAAACTTCAGCTGCCTACCAAATTTTGACATGTTGTCTCCAAATTTCGTAGCTCTAGCTTTTATAGTCTCTGAGATCTCGATGTTCATAAAGACAGATGGACACACAGACAGGGCTATATCGACTCGGCTGTTGATGCTGATCAAGAATGCATATAGTTTATGGGGTCGCAGACGCCTCCTTCTGCCTGTATCGCACATTCGGACAAACGCAAACGGTCATGATTTTTTTTAAATCCATGGCCTAAAAACATAATATCAATATAGTCACCTTATAAAAGTAATTCGTTAATAACTTCTGTGTTTTTTGACCGATTGTAACCAAATTTTCAGAGATCATTAAGATGATGATTACCATTGTGTGTGCCAAAAATGAACGTTCTAGCTTTAACGTGATGCTTGGAAATCGTTTTTTCGATTGACGGAGGCGGAAGGAGGCGTGGACAACATCTAAAATAAACTTCAGCTGCCTACCAAATTTTGACATGTTGTCTCCAAATTTCGTAGCTCTAGCTTTTATAGTCTCTGAGATCTCGATGTTCATAAAGACAGATGGACACACAGACAGGGCTATATCGACTCGGCTGTTGATGCTGATCAAGAATGCATATAGTTTATGGGGTCGCAGACGCCTCCTTCTGCCTGTATCGCACATTCGGACAAACGCAAACGGTCATGATTTTTTTAAATCCATGGCCTAAAAACATAATATCAATATAGTCACCTTATAAAAGTAATTCGTTAATAACTTCTGTGTTTTTTGACCGATTGTAACCAAATTTTCAGAGATCATTAAGATGATGATTACCATTGTGTGTGCCAAAAATGAACGTTCTAGCTTTAACGTGATGCTTGGAAATCGTTTTTCGATTGACGGAGGCGGAAGGAGGCGTGGACAACATCTAAAATAAACTTCAGCTGCCTACCAAATTTTGACATGTTGTCTCCAAATTTCGTAGCTCTAGCTTTTATAGTCTCTGAGATCTCGATGTTCATAAAGACAGATGGACACACAGACAGGGCTATATCGACTCGGCTGTTGATGCTGATCAAGAATGCATATAGTTTATGGGGTCGCAGATGCCTCCTTCTGCCTGTATCGCACATTCGGACAAACGCAAACGGTCATGATTTTTTTTAAATCCATGGCCTAAAAACATAATATCAATATAGTCACCTTATAAAAGTAATTCGTTAATAACTTCTGTGTTTTTTGACCGATTGTAACCAAATTTTCAGAGATCATTAAGATGATGATTTCCATTGTGTGTGCCAAAAATGAACGTTCTAGCTTTAACGTGATGCTTGGAAATCGTTTTTTCGATTGACGGAGGCGGAAGGAGGCGTGGACAACATCTAAAATAAACTTCAGCTGCCTACCAAATTTTGACATGTTGTCTCCAAATTTCGTAGCTCTAGCTTTTATAGTCTCTGAGATCTCGATGTTCATAAAGACAGATGGACACACAGACAGGGCTATATCGACTCGGCTGTTGATGCTGATCAAGAATGCATATAGTTTATGGGGTCGCAGACGCCTCCTTCTGCCTGTATCGCACATTCGGACAAACGCAAACGGTCATGATTTTTTTAAATCCATGGCCTAAAAACATAATATCAATATAGTCACCTTATAAAAGTAATTCGTTAATAACTTCTGTGTTTTTTGACCGATTGTAACCAAATTTTCAGAGATCATTAAGATGATGATTTCCATTGTGTGTGCCAAAAATGAACGTTCTAGCTTTAACGTGATGCTTGGAAATCGTTTTTTTCGATTGACGGAGGCGGAAGGAGGCGTGGACAACATCTAAAATAAACTTCAGCTGCCTACCAAATTTTGACATGTTGTCTCCAAATTTCGTAGCTCTAGCTTTTATAGTCTCTGAGATCTCGATGTTCATAAAGACAGATGGACACACAGACAGGGCTATATCGACTCGGCTGTTGATGCTGATCAAGAATGCATATAGTTTATGGGGTCGCAGACGCCTCCTTCTGCCTGTATCGCACATTCGGACAAACGCAAACGGTCATGATTTTTTTAAATCCATGGCCTAAAAACATAATATCAATATAGTCACCTTATAAAAGTAATTCGTTAATAACTTCTGTGTTTTTTGACCGATTGTAACCAAATTTTCAGAGATCATTAAGATGATGATTTCCATTGTGTGTGCCAAAAATGAACGTTCTAGCTTTAACGTGATGCTTGGAAATCGTTTTTTCGATTGACGGAGGCGGAAGGAGGCGTGGACAACATCTAAAATAAACTTCAGCTGCCTACCAAATTTTGACATGTTGTCTCCAAATTTCGTAGCTCTAGCTTTTATAGTCTCTGAGATCTCGATGTTCATAAAGACAGATGGACACACAGACAGGGCTATATCGACTCGGCTGTTGATGCTAATCAAGAATGCATATAGTTTATGGGGTCTGTGACGAGGCGTAGGAGGCTAGCCCGTCACATAGCCCCACAGCCGTAATAAGTAGTGATAATGTAGAGTATGTAAAAACATAATAGTAGAGAATAAGATAGTAATAGTCATAGATATAGTGATAAGCATAAATATAAGCTCTAGCACATAAGAAATGAAAAGAAATATAATTAAAAGAACGGGTGGTGGCCGGACACCAAAGTAAATCAAGACCATTAATAAGAGGCGGCGAAGAGCGAAAGCGCATAAGAGCGCAACAGCGCGAACAAAAGCTGCAGCGAAGAGTGCATACAGCATCAAAAGCTCTACTTAAGAGCGCCTGCGCGACGATCGGAGCGGATGTCGCGAGAGAGAGCGGCGGCGGCGCGCCAAAGCAAGCTGACCTCCGACCGCCGCTGAGCAACGGAGGTTAGCTGAATAAGGCAAGCAAGAGGTAACGTGGGTGACCCGAGGACCATGGACGGCCACTTGGTGAGTGACCGTGAAGCGCGACAGTAGGAGTGGTGAATAGTGAAGTGCCCTGGCGACGCAAACAAGAAGGAAGACAAGGGAAGCAACAGACAGCGAGAGGAAAAGTTCGAGAAGTCCCCAGCGTGGAATCACAGTGAGTTTAACGGCGGCAGCCTTAAATAGGTATTAGAGGGGTAGATTAATAGTCAATTAAGAAGTGTGTGCTTATTGGAATAATAATAACTCGATAACTCGAGATAAAACAATAAAAGAATTCTTACTTTCGAATACAACGACTTGCGTGTACTCTTTGGGTTATTCTCCCCTCTGAATTTGGATAGTTTCTGCGCAAATATAAAAACCTTGCGAGAACAACCTGGCGGCTGAGTATCACCCCAGTGTATCGTCCTTACAAGTGGCGCCCGAGCAGGGACCCTAAATTCAAGAGGCGTGACATGGCGACGAATTAAAGCCCCGTCAAAGTGTCACATAACCCATAAAGTGAGAGTAGAGTAGAAGCAAGGCGAGATGAAAATCACTCAACACGCGCTAACACGTTGAGTGGAGTTCACTCAGCATGCGCCAATGCGTTGAGTGGAATTCGCATGTGATGCAAAGTGCGCCTGAAAGATAAGCGGGCGAGTAGAGCAGAGGCGGCACTTGCGCTCGAGTCAAAGAGTGGGGTCCGCGCGCGGTTTTTTTTTTTTAGCAAAGTAAAGTACCGAGAAAGGAAAAAAAACGTGTTTTACTTTAGTATTAAGAAAAGTGGTGGGTAGTACAGTTAAGTTTTTTTTCCTCTCCTTCATCTTTCTCTTCTGGTTTCGGCCTCGTGATCGACATCCGTTACTGTACGAAACCGTAACGGCCGCGAGTACCGTCAGACGCGACGCCATATTGTTTTATCGGGAAAAGGGTCAGCGAAAGGTCAAAAGGGAAGGCGAAAAGGTGGGAAAAAAAAAAAATAACGAACCAAGTGTGAACGCGAACTCGTAAAGGTTAACGGTTACCATACGAAGTGTTACGAAGCGTAATCAAGTGTGAGCGCGAGTTCGTATAGGTTAACGATTACCATACGAAGTGTTACGAAGCATAATCAAGTGTGAGCGCGAGTTCGTATAGGTTAACGATTACCATACGAAGTGTTACGAAGTATAATCAAGTGTGAGCGCGAGTTCGTATAGGTTAACGATCACCATACGAAGTGTTACGAAGCATAATCGAGTGTGAGCGCGAGTTCGTATAGGTTGCCGACTACCATACGAAGCGTGTCGAGGATAAACGAAGTGTCGCGGGGGTGTAACCGAGTGCAGGCGGGAGTCCGTATAGGTTGCCGACTACCATACGAAGCGCGTCGAGGATAAACGAAGTGTCGCGGGGTGTAACCGAGTGCAGACGGGATCTCGTATAGGTTGCCGACTACCATACGAAGCGCGTCGAGGATAAACGAAGTGTCGCGGGGTGTAACCGAGTGCAGACGGGATCTCGTATAGGTTGCCGACCACCATACGAAGCGTGTCGAGGGTAAACGAAGAGTCGCGAAGTGTAACCGAGCGCGAACAGGATCTCGTATAGGTTGCCGACGACCATACGAAGCGTGTCGAGGATAAACGAAGAGTCGCGAAGCGTAACCGAGCGCGAACAGGATCTCGTATAGGTTGCCGACTACCATACGAAGCGCGTCGAGGACGAACGAAGTGTTGCGGAGTGTAGCCGAGTGCGAACAAGAGCTCGTATAGGTTGCCGACTACCATACGAGGCGCGTCGAAAACAAACGAGGTGTCACGAAGTGGAAAATATAAGTATAAGCTCGTACAGGTTACCGATTACCGTGCGAAGTGTGATAAGAGTGCGCTGCGGGTGTGTTTTTTTAATCTTTCCGCGACAACGTAGATTCGAACTAGCATAGGGAACAATGGACGGCGCCAAACCGGTAACTGAGTCGGAGAGTAGGCGAAACCCAGGCGTTGGAGCCCGATGGGTACATATGCGACGCCGGGAAGAGTTAATCTCGCTGTTGGCCGAGTTCGGACTTGACCAAGAAGGACGGGTAGAGGATATGCGCAGGCGGCTCGCCGCGTTCATAGCGAAGGAACACTCTAAGGAGGTGTGGACAAGGCTCGCGGCCAGAGAGGCCCAATATGCGAAGGCCCCGGAAGTACAGGAGGAGGAAGACAGCGACGAGAAACAAAGCGACCTCGACTCGACGGTTTTCAGGAAGCCCGTGACATCGACACTACAGAAGCGGTTGGTAAGCACGGGCATCCAATACGGGACCCGGATCGAGCCAACCATAGGATGCGGTGAAGGTACGGCGGCCGAATCGTTCACACGCATGGGGGTAAACGGAGAAACGGGGTTTGACACCACCGGGCTCCCGTCTGACATGCCCGCGTTTGGGGAGACGTCCCGGGGGGCCCCAGACCCACAGCATCGGTGTCGGAGGTCGTGCGGAAGTGGTGCATCAATTTCGATGGGCAGGCGGACCCGTTGGATTTTCTGGAGAATCTGGAAGAACGGGCAATAGCCAACGGAGTGGATTTGGACCAGTTGCCCCGAACGATGGGCGAAGTATTCGCACGTCGCGCAACCCGATGGTTGACGTCGAGCCGAGCTCGAAACGTTCCATGGGCGACATTTAAAAGGAAGTTCTTAACCTTCTTTTTGCCTCCAAGGTTCTTCGAATGCCTGGAAGGGAGATATACCAGAGGCGACAGCGGGAGGGGGAGTCGTTTAAGGATTATTTGATCGAGCTACGATCCCTCACGCATCATGCGGGTTATGGCGAGGAGCAGGAACTTCGCCGAGCCTACGACAACATGCTGCCAGACTACAGGAGCTACATTCGACGCATTGATTGTCGCGATATGGAACAGTTGATGGAACTAGCGGGAGAGTATGAGTCGACGAAGAAGGAAAGGCTGGAGCAAGAGCGGCGAATGAGCTGGCACGAGCGCGGCACCGACCATGCAAGGGATACTCAGTATGGAGCAAGACCCGGTTGGCGCGACAATCCCCAAACGGGCTGGAGGAGAGAAATGCGGGCGTCGTATGGGACCCCGATGTCCAGCGGACGGGTCCACCAACTCAACCGACGGCAGCACGAACCCCACGGACTAATGGAGGATACAACAACACGAACCAGTCAGAATCCGTTCAGGGACGCGCCACATACAGCGAACGTGACGAACAAGGTGGATACAGCAGAACGCGGAACAACAAGAGTCGGTGGCCAGCGGAGATGCTTCCGGTGCTCGCAGGAGGGTCATTTCGCGAGGGAGTGCCCGAATGATCGGGCGTTATGTTGCCGAATATGCGGCAGAGCAGAAGTAAGCACTGATGATTGTTGCAGGCCATACAGTGCGGGAAACGACCGGCGGCGCCACCCAGACGGGAATGGAGTGGGCGCCGGACATTAACGGAACATAATGCAGAAAACCCCTTGAGGGTAGAACGGGGTCGCGTTGTGGCGACGGTGAGAGTAGGAGGACACGTGGTGGCCGCTACCCTAGACACCGGAGCAACGCGGAGCTTCGTGAGCGAGGTTTGCTCAAGAGGACTAGAAGGATATAAAGATAAAATGAGTGAGGGAACGGTTGTGAGATTAGCGGATGGATCTCGATTGAAGGTGGAAGATACGCTGCGCTTGCCTATCGAGCTGGCAGGGCAGTCGGTCACGATGCGTTTGCTAGTGATGCCAACGATGATGGACGAGCTAATACTAGGAATGGACTTCCTAGCCGAAATTGGCTCCACGATAAGCTGCGGATCGGCAGAGCTGGCCCTACAACCAGCGAGGATGAGGGCAGAAGACTGGCAGTTAGAGAAGCCGAGGGCGGCGAAATCCAAGCGGAGGAGATTAAAAGAGATACCGTTGGCATCGATGGAGGAGGCGCCTAGAAGCGTGGAGACACCACGAAGGGTCCCGGTGGAGTACAACGGAGCAGAGTCACGGGAAGGGCAAATCGGAAAGGAGAAACTAGGAAAAGTGACCGAAGAGGTAGGAGTGGAGGAAAAGAGTCCGTGGCCGTCAGACCTGGAGCCACGTCTGGTAGAGTTCCTCGAAGAGGAACTCGCGCTGTTCGATGACCTGCAAGGGATAACTGACATCGCAGAGCACAAGATTGTGTTAAAGGACGACAGACCCATCAAGCAAAGGTATTATCCGAAGAACCCGGCGATGCAACGGATCATTTATGAACAAGTAGACGAGTTGATCAAGAATGATGCGATCGAGCCATCGCGAAGCCCGCACAGCGCCCCGATCGTGTTAGTAAAGAAAAAGACAGGCGATTGGCGGATGTGTGTGGATTACCGCCAACTCAACGCACACTCAATACCCGACGCATATCCTGTGCCGAGGATTAACCACATACTGGAACGTCTGCGAAACGCGAAATACGTGTCAACCATAGACCTCAAACATGGGTATTGGCAAATCCCGATGGAAGCCGGAAGCAGGGAGTGTACCGCATTCACAGTCCCAGGAAGAGGCCTCTTCCAATGGAAGGTGATGCCATTTGGGTTACATTCCGCAGGAGCCACCTTCCAAAGAGCATTAGACACAGTCATCGGTCCGGATATGGAACCACACGCATTCGCATACTTGGACGATATTATCGTCATAGGGACCAGCGTAGAGGAGCATGTGCGCAACCTTCGCGAAGTATTTCGAAGATTGAGGGAAGCGAAACTACGGCTAAACAAGAGGAAATGCCAATTCTTTCAGAAGGAATTAACATACCTAGGGCATATGGTGAGTTCGAGGGGCATACACACCGACCCGGAGAAGGTAGCTGCAATACGGGGACTGAAGTCTCCAGAGAATATACGGGAGTTGCGACAGTGCTTAGGGATGGCGTCATGGTACAGGCGGTTCGTACCCGGCTTCGCCTCGATGGTGCAACCGATGACCAAGCTATTGAAGAAGGAGAAGAAGTGGACATGGGGCGAGGAACAGCAAGCGGCGATGGAGAAGCTGAAGACGAGTCTCACGTCTGCCCCCGTGTTAGCGTGCCCGGACTTCGAGAAGAAGTTCATCCTCCAAACGGACGCAAGCGACCACGGCATCGGGGCAGTGTTAACGCAAAATGTGGACGGCCAGGAGCGTGTGATAGCATACGCAAGCCGGAAATTAGGCAAATCGGAGGAAAACTACTCGGCAACAGAGAAGGAGTGTCTCGCCATAGTATGGGCCATCCGCAAACTGAAGTGCTACCTCGAAGGATACAACTTCGAGGTGATCACGGATCATATGGCGCTAAAGTGGTTGAACTCAATAGAGAGTCCATCCGGACGGATTGCCCGATGGGCATTAGAGTTGCAACAGTACCGGTTCGACGTCAAATATAGGAAGGGTTGTCTCAACGTAGTTGCAGACGCGCTGTCAAGGCAGCCACTGGAGGAGTGTGCACAAGCAGTGGAAGAACCAGGCTCGTGCAGATGGTTAGACGCCCTGCGAATGAAGATAATGGAGTCGCCGGGGAAGTTCCCGGACTACGCCGTGGAAAACGAACAGGTATATCGACATATGGGACATCGAGCGGGCGATGAGGATTACATACCCTGGAAACTATGCGTGCCGACAAAGCATCGCGCGAGGGTGTTAATGGAGTGCCACGATGCACCCACCGCAGGACACATGGGCGTGAGAAAGACAGTGGCACGACTGGCACAGCGTTACTTTTGCCAAGGCATGTATCGAGACGCGTCAAAGTACGTGCGTAGTTGCGATGCATGTCAAAAGTTTAAAACGGATCAAATGAAGCCAGCCGGACACATGCTAACAAGGCAAGCAAAGGAACCCTTTGCACTGCTATGCGCCGACTTCGTTGGACCCTTGCCGAAGTCAAAACGCGGCAACACCATGCTTCTAGTATTCCATGACACGTTCTCGAAATGGGTGGAGTTAATCCCCTTAAAAAGAGCGACATCGGCAACACTACAGTTGGCATTCAGAGAGCGGATACTGAGTCGATTCGGAGTCCCGAGGATGCTGGTATGCGACAATGGAACGCAGTTCACCAGCAAAGCTTTCAAAGCTTTCATGACGGAGATGGGGATTGAAGTCCAACATACTGCACCATACTGCCCACAACAAAACCCAACGGAGAGGACCAACAGGACGGTGAAGACTATGATCGCACAATACGTGGACGGACATCAGAACTCGTGGGACGAGCTGATACCCGAAATATCGCTAGCAGTGAACTCCAACGTATCAGACTCCACAGGGTTTTCCCCAGCGTTTTTAGTCCAGGGCAGAGAGCCGCGGTTACCAGCGTCATTATACGACGCAATGACAGTCGGCTCTGGTAATTGTTCCCAGTCTCCAAAAGAGAAGGCGGATCGTATGCGGGAAGTTTTCGAGGTAGTACGAAATAACCTGCAGAAAGCATCGATGGATCAGAGTAGGTACTACAACTTGAGAAGGCGAGAGTGGCGTCCCAAGCTGAATACGCTGGTATGGGTGAAACGCCATCAATTGTCCAACGCAGCGGAAGGATTCGCAGCGAAGCTAGCACCAAAATTCGATGGACCGTATCGGGTGGTGAAGTTCATCTCTCCGAACGTGGTGCGCCTAAGAAAGGAAGGCGAACGAAAGACGAAGGTGGCGGGTATAGCACAATTAAAAGAATATCAAGGTCGCGAATCCGACAACACAGGGGTACAAGCAGAGGCTTTTTCGCCCTCACCCTCGGTGGCGGGAGATTCGGGATAGGGGAAACAACCATAATTTGTACACTCACTAATCAATTGCAATATTTTCTCTTCTCGTGTCATCCCTAGGAGGAAAAACAAATGGCAGAACAGGAAGTCATCGTCTTGAGCTCCGAATCGGAGGACGGCAGCCCGCACGGTGGTTACGACCCATGCGAGGATCGGCGGTCCGAGGCCGAATGGGAAGGACCAGAGAATGGCAGTCCGCAAGGCGGGTACAACCCGGTCACGGACGAAGAATCCGAGACCGAGAGGGAGGAGGCAGGAGAAGAATCCGGGACCGAGTGGGGCCGGTACGGATGGTCTTCGGAGAGCGAAGAGGAGGAAGCAAGATCCAGCACGGGGAGTGCAGGCCCGAGCAACGGGAGGGATCCCAGAGGCAGCAGGGAGTATTGCACCAACAAACGCCGACACTGGTGGGAGGAGGAGGCAAGGACGACCTTGCGATATTACAATGGGTACGTGATGATTCGGGAACAAAAAATCACAACGGTGCGAATCGAGGCGCCAAGGTCACGTGCCCATTGGACCGGAGTCAGCGTCCCAAGGTCGCCGCCCAGGGGTAGCCCAAGAAAAGCAGACACACCGGCAGAGTGGGTCGCGGGACAGGCGATGGCGCAGGTAGCGCAGAAGCGCGAGGATGCGCTGAGACAGGAATTGGAGGCGGAGATGCGGAAGCGCGAGGAGGCGCTGAGGCGCGAGATGGACGCCGCAATGAGAGAGCGCGAGGCGATATGGCGCCAAGAGAGCGCGGCCGCCGTGAGAGAGGCGCTGGCAGCGAGAGAGGCGGAAAGGGCAGCCGAGTTAGTGAGCCGGGAGAAGGCGGAAAACCCGACGGGCGTCGAACTCGGGGATCACCCCGAGCCGGCGTCCGCGCGGAGCGAATACGCATCTCCCGTGCTCGAGTGCGACGCCGACGAGTCGATGTTCGACGATTTATCGGACGTCGATTGGCCTGATGAGGATCCGTCACCGGACGAAGCCGTGCCCAGTGGGAGCAGCGGGGACACCCCAGTAGGGTGGACGCATCTTGACGAGGACGACCTGTTGGCAAGGCGGCGGTGGGTCGCCCCTGGCACGTCGCCCCGTCAAACGCCAGGCGGCGCGCAGTGGGTAAAGCCACCCACAAGGTGGGCAAACCGGACGGGGAAAACGAGGTTGCCAAAGCCCGTGGTAGAGGAAATCAGGAGAAGAGAGGGCGCCGGGAAGGGCCAAAACAGGCGAGAGCGGTCTACCCTCACGCACGAGGGCACATCGTACCGGGTGACCTACGGCCGGAGCGGCGTTACGGTCACCCTTTGTGGAGAAAGGGGGGGGTGTGACGAGGCGTAGGAGGCTAGCCCGTCACATAGCCCCACAGCCGTAATAAGTAGTGATAATGTAGAGTATGTAAAAACATAATAGTAGAGAATAAGATAGTAATAGTCATAGATATAGTGATAAGCATAAATATAAGCTCTAGCACATAAGAAATGAAAAGAAATATAATTAAAAGAACGGGTGGTGGCCGGACACCAAAGTAAATCAAGACCATTAATAAGAGGCGGCGAAGAGCGAAAGCGCATAAGAGCGCAACAGCGCGAACAAAAGCTGCAGCGAAGAGTGCATACAGCATCAAAAGCTCTACTTAAGAGCGCCTGCGCGACGATCGGAGCGGATGTCGCGAGAGAGCGGCGGCGGCGCGCCAAAGCAAGCTGACCTCCGACCGCCGCTGAGCAACGGAGGTTAGCTGAATAAGGCAAGCAAGACGTAACGTGGGTGACCCGAGGACCATGGACGGCCACTTGGTGAGTGACCGTGAAGCGCGACAGTAGGAGTGGTGAATAGTGAAGTGCCCTGGCGACGCAAACAAGAAGGAAGACAAGGGAAGCAACAGACAGCGAGAGGAAAAGTTCGAGAAGTCCCCAGCGTGGAATCACAGTGAGTTTAACGGCGGCAGCCTTAAATAGGTATTAGAGGGGTAGATTAATAGTCAATTAAGAAGTGTGTGCTTATTGGAATAATAATAACTCGATAACTCGAGATAAAACAATAAAGGAATTCTTACTTTCGAATACAACGACTTGCGTGTACTCTTTGGGTTATTCTCCCCTCTGAATTTGGATAGTTTCTGCGCAAATATAAATAACTTGCGAGAACAACCTGGCGGCTGAGTATCACCCCAGTGTATCGTCCTTACAGGTCGCAGACGCCTCCTTCTGCCTGTATCGCACATTCGGACAAACGCAAACGGCCATGATTTTTTTTAAATCCATGGCCTAAAAACATAATATCAATATAGTCACCTTATAAAAGTAATTCGTTAATAACTTCTGTGTTTTTTGACCGATTGTAACCAAATTTTCAGAGATCATTAAGATGATGATTTCCATTGTGTGTGCTAAAAATGAACGTTCTAGCTTTAACGTGATGCTTGGAAATCGTTTTTTTCGATTGACGGAGGCGGAAGGAGGCGTGGAAAACATCTAAAATAAACTTCAGCTGCCTACCAAATTTTGACATGTTGTCTCCAAATTTCGTAGCTCTAGCTTTTATAGTCTCTGAGATCTCGATGTTCATAAAGACAGATGGACACACAGACAGGGCTATATCGACTCGGCTGTTGATGCTGATCAAGAATGCATATAGTTTATGGGGTCGCAGATGCCTCCTTCTGCCTGTATCGCACATTCGGACAAACGCAAACGGTCATGATTTTTTTTAAATCCATGGCCTAAAAACATAATATCAATATAGTCACCTTATAAAAGTAATTCGTTAATAACTTCTGTGTTTTTTGACCGATTGTAACCAAATTTTCAGAGATCATTAAGATGATGATTTCCATTGTGTGTGCTAAAAATGAACGTTCTAGCTTTAACGTGATGCTTGGAAATCGTTTTTTTCGATTGACGGAGGCGGAAGGAGGCGTGGACAACATCTAAAATAAACTTCAGCTGCCTACCAAATTTTGACATGTTGTCTCCAAGTTTCGTAGCTCTAGCTTTTATAGTCTCTGAGATCTCGATGTTCATAAAGACAGATGGACACACAGACAGGGCTATATAGACTCGGCTGTTGATGCTGATCAAGAATGCATATAGTTTATGGGGTCGCAGACGCCTCCTTCTGCCTCTATCGCACATTCGGACAAACGCAAACGGTCATGATTTTTTTTAAATCCATGGCCTACAAACATAATATCAATATAGTCACCTTATAAAAGTAATTCGTTAATAAGGAAGGAGGCGTGGACAACATCTAAAATAAACTTCAGCTGCCTACCAAATTTTGACATGTTGTCTCCAAATTTCGTAGCTCTAGCTTTTATAGTCTCTGAGATCTCGATGTTCATAAAGACAGATGGACACACAGACAGGGCTATATCGACTCGGCTGTTGATGCTGATCAAGAATGCATATAGTTTATGGAGTCGCAGATGCCTCCTTCTGCCTGTATCGCACATTCGGACAAACGCAAACGGTCATGATTTTTTTTAAATCCATGGCCTAAAAACATAATATCAATATAGTCACCTTATAAAAGTAATTCGTTAATAACTTCTGTGTTTTTTGACCGATTGTAGCCAAATTTTCAGAGATCATTAAGATGATGATTTCCATTGTGTGTGCTAAAAATGAACGTTCTAGCTTTAACGTGATGCTTGGAAATCGTTTTTTTCGATTGACGGAGGCGGAAGGAGGCGTGGACAGCATCTAAAATAAACTTCAGCTGCCTACCAAATTTTGACATGTTGTCTCCAAATTTCGTAGCTCTAGCTTTTATAGTCTCTGAGATCTCGATGTTCATAAAGACAGATGGACACACAGACAGGGCTATATAGACTCGGCTGTTGATGCTGATCAAGAATGCATATAGTTTATGGGGTCGCAGATGCCTCCTTCTGCCTGTATCGCACATTCGGACAAACGCAAACGGTCATGATTTTTTTTAAATCCATGGCCTAAAAACATAATATCAATATAGTCACCTTATAAAAGTAATTCGTTAATAACTTCTGTGTTTTTTGACCGATTGTAACCAAATTTTCAGAGATCATTAAGATGATGATTTCCATTGTGTGTGCTAAAAATGAACGTTCTAGCTTTAACGTGATGCTTGGAAATCGTTTTTTTCGATTGACGGAGGCGGAAGGAGGCGTGGACAACATCTAAAATAAACTTCAGCTGCCTACCAAATTTTGACATGTTGTCTCCAAATTTCGTAGCTCTAGCTTTTATAGTCTCTGAGATCTCGATGTTCATAAAGACAGATGGACACACAGACAGGGCTATATCGACTCGGCTGTTGATGCTGATCAAGAATGCATATAGTTTATGGAGTCGCAGATGCCTCCTTCTGCCTGTATCGCACATTCGGACAAACGCAAACGGTCATGATTTTTTTTAAATCCATGGCCTAAAAACATAATATCAATATAGTCACCTTATAAAAGTAATTCGTTAATAACTTCTGTGTTTTTTGACCGATTGTAACCAAATTTTCAGAGATCATTAAGATGATGATTTCCATTGTGTGTGCTAAAAATGAACGTTCTAGCTTTAACGTGATGCTTGGAAATCGTTTTTTTCGATTGACGGAGGCGGAAGGAGGCGTGGACAACATCTAAAATAAACTTCAGCTGCCTACCAAATTTTGACATGTTGTCTCCAAATTTCGTAGCTCTAGCTTTTATAGTCTCTGAGATCTCGATGTTCATAAAGACAGATGGACACACAGACAGGGCTATATCGACTCGGCTGTTGATGCTGATCAAGAATGCATATAGTTTATGGGGTCGCAGATGCCTCCTTCTGCCTCTATCGCACATTCGGACAAACGCAAACGGTCATGATTTTTTTTAAATCCATGGCCTAAAAACATAATATCAATATAGTCACCTTATAAAAGTAATTCGTTAATAACTTCTGTGTTTTTTGACCGATTGTAACCAAATTTTCAGAGATCATTAAGATGATGATTTCCATTGTGTGTGCTAAAAATGAACGTTCTAGCTTTAACGTGATGCTTGGAAATCGTTTTTTTCGATTGACGGAGGCGGAAGGAGGCGTGGACAACATCTAAAATAAACTTCAGCTGCCTACCAAATTTTGACATGTTGTCTCCAAATTTCGTAGCTCTAGCTTTTATAGTCTCTGAGATCTCGATGTTCATAAAGACAGATGGACACACAGACAGGGCTATATCGACTCGGCTGTTGATGCTGATCAAGAATGCATATAGTTTATGGGGTCGCAGACGCCTCCTTCTGCCTGTATCGCACATTCGGACAAACGCAAACGGTCATGATTTTTTTTAAATCCATGGCCTAAAAACATAATATCAATATAGTCACCTTATAAAAGTAATTCGTTAATAAGGAAGGAGGCGTGGACAACATCTAAAATAAACTTCAGCTGCCTACCAAATTTTGACATGTTGTCTCCAAATTTCGTAGCTCTAGCTTTTATAGTCTCTGAGATCTCGATGTTCATAAAGACAGATGGACACACAGACAGGGCTATATCGACTCGGCTGTTGATGCTGATCAAGAATGCATATAGTTTATGGGGTCGCAGATGCCTCCTTCTGCCTGTATCGCACATTCGGACAAACGCAAACGGTCATGATTTTTTTTAAATCCATGGCCTAAAAACATAATATCAATATAGTCACCTTATAAAAGTAATTCGTTAATAACTTCTGTGTTTTTTGACCGATTGTAACCAAATTTTCAGAGATCATTAAGATGATGATTTCCATTGTGTGTGCTAAAAATGAACGTTCTAGCTTTAACGTGATGCTTGGAAATCGTTTTTTTCGATTGACGGAGGCGGAAGGAGGCGTGGACAACATCTAAAATAAACTTCAGCTGCCTACCAAATTTTGACATGTTGTCTCCAAATTTCGTAGCTCTAGCTTTTATAGTCTCTGAGATCTCGATGTTCATAAAGACAGATGGACACACAGACAGGGCTATATATCGACTCGGCTGTTGATGCTGATCAAGAATGCATATAGTTTATGGGGTCGCAGATGCCTCCTTCTGCCTCTATCGCACATTCGGACAAACGCAAACGGTCATGATTTTTTTAAATCCATGGCCTAAAAACATAATATCAATATAGTCACCTTATAAAAGTAATTCGTTAATAACTTCTGTGTTTTTGACCGATTGTAACCAAAATTTCAGAGATCATTAAGATGATGATTTCCATTGTGTGTGCTAAAAATGAACGTTCTAGCTTTAACGTGATGCTTGGAAGATCGTTTTTTCTTTAAAGGGGGGGGAAGGAGGTGGACAACATCTAAAATAAACTTCAGCTGCCTACCAAATTTTGACATGTTGTCTCCAAATTTCGTAGCTCTAGCTTTTATAGTCTCTGAGATCTCGATGTTCATAAAGACAGATGGACACACAGACAGGGCTATATCGACTCGGCTGTTGATGCTGATCAAGAATGCATATAGTTTATGGGTCGCAGATGCCTCCTTCTGCCTGTATCGCACATTCGGACAAACGCAAACGGTCATGATTTTTTTTAAATCCATGGCCTAAAAACATAATATCAATATAGTCACCTTATAAAAGTAATTCGTTAATAACTTCTGTGTTTTTTGACCGATTGTAACCAAATTTTCAGAGATCATTAAGATGATGATTTCCATTGTGTGTGCTAAAAATGAACGTTCTAGCTTTAACGTGATGCTTGGAAATCGTTTTTTTCGATTGACGGAGGCGGAAGGAGGCGTGGACAACATCTAAAATAAACTTCAGCTGCCTACCAAATTTTGACATGTTGTCTCCAAATTTCGTAGCTCTAGCTTTTATAGTCTCTGAGATCTCGATGTTCATAAAGACAGATGGACACACAGACAGGGCTATATCGACTCGGCTGTTGATGCTGATCAAGAATGCATATAGTTTATGGGGTCGCAGATGCCTCCTTCTGCCTGTATCGCACATTCGGACAAACGCAAACGGTCATGATTTTTTTTAAATCCATGGCCTAAAAACATAATATCAATATAGTCACCTTATAAAAGTAATTCGTTAATAACTTCTGTGTTTTTTGACCGATTGTAACCAAATTTTCAGAGATCATTAAGATGATGATTTCCATTGTGTGTGCTAAAAATGAACGTTCTAGCTTTAACGTGATGCTTGGAAATCGTTTTTTTCGATTGACGGAGGCGGAAGGAGGCGTGGACAACATCTAAAATAAACTTCAGCTGCCTACCAAATTTTGACATGTTGTCTCCAAATTTCGTAGCTCTAGCTTTTATAGTCTCTGAGATCTCGATGTTCATAAAGACAGATGGACACACAGACAGGGCTATATCGACTCGGCTGTTGATGCTGATCAAGAATGCATATAGTTTATGGGGTCGCAGACGCCTCCTTCTGCCTGTATCGCACATTCGGACAAACGCAAACGGTCATGATTTTTTTTAAATCCATGGCCTAAAAACATAATATCAATATAGTCACCTTATAAAAGTAATTCGTTAATAACTTCTGTGTTTTTTGACCGATTGTAACCAAATTTTCAGAGATCATTAAGATGATGATTTCCATTGTGTGTGCTAAAAATGAACGTTCTAGCTTTAACGTGATGCTTGGAAATCGTTTTTTTCGATTGACGGAGGCGGAAGGAGGCGTGGACAACATCTAAAATAAACTTCAGCTGCCTACCAAATTTTGACATGTTGTCTCCAAATTTCGTAGCTCTAGCTTTTATAGTCTCTGAGATCTCGATGTTCATAAAGACAGATGGACACACAGACAGGGCTATATCGACTCGGCTGTTGATGCTGATCAAGAATGCATATAGTTTATGGGGTCGCAGATGCCTCCTTCTGCCTGTATCGCACATTCGGACAAACGCAAACGGTCATGATTTTTTTTAAATCCATGGCCTAAAAACATAATATCAATATAGTCACCTTATAAAAGTAATTCGTTAATAACTTCTGTGTTTTTTGACCGATTGTAACCAAATTTTCAGAGATCATTAAGATGATGATTTCCATTGTGTGTGCTAAAAATGAACGTTCTAGCTTTAACGTGATGCTTGGAAATCGTTTTTTCGATTGACGGAGGCGGAAGGAGGCGTGGACAACATCTAAAATAAACTTCAGCTGCCTACCAAATTTTGACATGTTGTCTCCAAATTTCGTAGCTCTAGCTTTTATAGTCTCTGAGATCTCGATGTTCATAAAGACAGATGGACACACAGACAGGGCTATATCGACTCGGCTGTTGATGCTGATCAAGAATGCATATAGTTTATGGGGTCGCAGATGCCTCCTTCTGCCTGTATCGCACATTCGGACAAACGCAAACGGTCATGATTTTTTTAAATCCATGGCCTAAAAACATAATATCAATATAGTCACCTTATAAAAGTAATTCGTTAATAACTTCTGTGTTTTTGACCGATTGTAACCAAATTTTCAGAGATCATTAAGATGATGATTTCCATTGTGTGTGCAAAAATGAACGTTCTGCTTTAACGTGATGCTTGAATCGTTTTTCGATTGACGGAGGCGGAAGGAGGCGTGGACAACATCTAAAATAAACTTCAGCTGCCTACCAAATTTTGACATGTTGTCTCCAAATTTCGTAGCTCTAGCTTTTATAGTCTCTGAGATCTCGATGTTCATAAAGACAGATGGACACACAGACAGGGCTATATCGACTCGGCTGTTGATGCTGATCAAGAATGCATATAGTTTATGGGGTCGCAGATGCCTCCTTCTGCCTGTATCGCACATTCGGACAAACGCAAACGGTCATGATTTTTTTTAAATCCATGGCCTAAAAACATAATATCAATATAGTCACCTTATAAAAGTAATTCGTTAATAACTTCTGTGTTTTTTGACCGATTGTAACCAAATTTTCAGAGATCATTAAGATGATGATTTCCATTGTGTGTGCTAAAAATGAACGTTCTAGCTTTAACGTGATGCTTGGAAATCGTTTTTTTCGATTGACGGAGGCGGAAGGAGGCGTGGACAACATCTAAAATAAACTTCAGCTGCCTACCAAATTTTGACATGTTGTCTCCAAATTTCGTAGCTCTAGCTTTTATAGTCTCTGAGATCTCGATGTTCATAAAGACAGATGGACACACAGACAGGGCTATATCGACTCGGCTGTTGATGCTGATCAAGAATGCATATAGTTTATGGGGTCGCAGATGCCTCCTTCTGCCTGTATCGCACATTCGGACAAACGCAAACGGTCATGATTTTTTTTAAATCCATGGCCTAAAAACATAATATCAATATAGTCACCTTATAAAAGTAATTCGTTAATAACTTCTGTGTTTTTTGACCGATTGTAACCAAATTTTCAGAGATCATTAAGATGATGATTTCCATTGTGTGTGCTAAAAATGACGTTCTAGCTTTAACGTGATGCTTGGAAATCGTTTTTTCGATTGACGGAGGCGGAAGGAGGCGTGGACAACATCTAAAATAAACTTCAGCTGCCTACCAAATTTTGACATGTTGTCTCCAAATTTCGTAGCTCTAGCTTTTATAGTCTCTGAGATCTCGATGTTCATAAAGACAGATGGACACACAGACAGGGCTATATCGACTCGGCTGTTGATGCTGATCAAGAATGCATATAGTTTATGGGGTCGCAGATGCCTCCTTCTGCCTGTATCGCACATTCGGACAAACGCAAACGGTCATGATTTTTTTTAAATCCATGGCCTAAAAACATAATATCAATATAGTCACCTTATAAAAGTAATTCGTTAATAACTTCTGTGTTTTTTGACCGATTGTAACCAAATTTTCAGAGATCATTAAGATGATGATTTCCATTGTGTGTGCTAAAAATGAACGTTCTAGCTTTAACGTGATGCTTGGAAATCGTTTTTTTCGATTGACGGAGGCGGAAGGAGGCGTGGACAACATCTAAAATAAACTTCAGCTGCCTACCAAATTTTGACATGTTGTCTCCAAGTTTCGTAGCTCTAGCTTTTATAGTCTCTGAGATCTCGATGTTCATAAAGACAGATGGACACACAGACAGGGCTATATAGACTCGGCTGTTGATGCTGATCAAGAATGCATATAGTTTATGGGGTCGCAGACGCCTCCTTCTGCCTCTATCGCACATTCGGACAAACGCAAACGGTCATGATTTTTTTTAAATCCATGGCCTACAAACATAATATCAATATAGTCACCTTATAAAAGTAATTCGTTAATAAGGAAGGAGGCGTGGACAACATCTAAAATAAACTTCAGCTGCCTACCAAATTTTGACATGTTGTCTCCAAATTTCGTAGCTCTAGCTTTTATAGTCTCTGAGATCTCGATGTTCATAAAGACAGATGGACACACAGACAGGGCTATATCGACTCGGCTGTTGATGCTGATCAAGAATGCATATAGTTTATGGAGTCGCAGATGCCTCCTTCTGCCTGTATCGCACATTCGGACAAACGCAAACGGTCATGATTTTTTTTAAATCCATGGCCTAAAAACATAATATCAATATAGTCACCTTATAAAAGTAATTCGTTAATAACTTCTGTGTTTTTTGACCGATTGTAACCAAATTTTCAGAGATCATTAAGATGATGATTTCCATTGTGTGTGCTAAAAATGAACGTTCTAGCTTTAACGTGATGCTTGGAAATCGTTTTTTTCGATTGACGGAGGCGGAAGGAGGCGTGGACAACATCTAAAATAAACTTCAGCTGCCTACCAAATTTTGACATGTTGTCTCCAAATTTCGTAGCTCTAGCTTTTATAGTCTCTGAGATCTCGATGTTCATAAAGACAGATGGACACACAGACAGGGCTATATCGACTCGGCTGTTGATGCTGATCAAGAATGCATATAGTTTATGGGGTCGCAGACGCCTCCTTCTGCCTGTATCGCACATTCGGACAAACGCAAACGGTCATGATTTTTTTTAAATCCATGGCCTAAAAACATAATATCAATATAGTCACCTTATAAAAGTAATTCGTTAATAACTTCTGTGTTTTTTGACCGATTGTAACCAAATTTTCAGAGATCATTAAGATGATGATTTCCATTGTGTGTGCTAAAAATGAACGTTCTAGCTTTAACGTGATGCTTGGAAATCGTTTTTTCGATTGACGGAGGCGGAAGGAGGCGTGGACAACATCTAAAATAAACTTCAGCTGCCTACCAAATTTTGACATGTTGTCTCCAAATTTCGTAGCTCTAGCTTTTATAGTCTCTGAGATCTCGATGTTCATAAAGACAGATGGACACACAGACAGGGCTATATCGACTCGGCTGTTGATGCTGATCAAGAATGCATATAGTTTATGGGGTCGCAGATGCCTCCTTCTGCCTGTATCGCACATTCGGACAAACGCAAACGGTCATGATTTTTTTTAAATCCATGGCCTAAAAACATAATATCAATATAGTCACCTTATAAAAGTAATTCGTTAATAACTTCTGTGTTTTTTGACCGATTGTAACCAAATTTTCAGAGATCATTAAGATGATGATTTCCATTGTGTGTGCTAAAAATGAACGTTCTAGCTTTAACGTGATGCTTGGAAATCGTTTTTTTCGATTGACGGAGGCGGAAGGAGGCGTGGACAACATCTAAAATAAACTTCAGCTGCCTACCAAATTTTGACATGTTGTCTCCAAATTTCGTAGCTCTAGCTTTTATAGTCTCTGAGATCTCGATGTTCATAAAGACAGATGGACACACAGACAGGGCTATATCGACTCGGCTGTTGATGCTGATCAAGAATGCATATAGTTTATGGGGTCGCAGATGCCTCCTTCTGCCTGTATCGCACATTCGGACAAACGCAAACGGTCATGATTTTTTTTAAATCCATGGCCTAAAAACATAATATCAATATAGTCACCTTATAAAAGTAATTCGTTAATAACTTCTGTGTTTTTGACCGATTGTAACCAAATTTTCAGAGATCATTAAGATGATGATTTCCATTGTGTAAAAATGATTGCTTTAACGTGATGCTTGGAAATCGTTTTTCGATTGACGGAGGCGGAAGGAGGCGTGGACAACATCTAAAATAAACTTCAGCTGCCTACCAAATTTTGACATGTTGTCTCCAAATTTCGTAGCTCTAGCTTTTATAGTCTCTGAGATCTCGATGTTCATAAAGACAGATGGACACACAGACAGGGCTATATCGACTCGGCTGTTGATGCTGATCAAGAATGCATATAGTTTATGGGGTCGCAGATGCCTCCTTCTGCCTGTATCGCACATTCGGACAAACGCAAACGGTCATGATTTTTTTAAATCCATGGCCTAAAAACATAATATCAATATAGTCACCTTATAAAAGTAATTCGTTAATAACTTCTGTGTTTTTTGACCGATTGTAACCAAATTTTCAGAGATCATTAAGATGATGATTTCCATTGTGTGTGCTAAAAATGAACGTTCTAGCTTTAACGTGATGCTTGGAAATCGTTTTTTCGATTGACGGAGGCGGAAGGAGGCGTGGACAACATCTAAAATAAACTTCAGCTGCCTACCAAATTTTGACATGTTGTCTCCAAATTTCGTAGCTCTAGCTTTTATAGTCTCTGAGATCTCGATGTTCATAAAGACAGATGGACACACAGACAGGGCTATATCGACTCGGCTGTTGATGCTGATCAAGAATGCATATAGTTTATGGGGTCGCAGATGCCTCCTTCTGCCTGTATCGCACATTCGGACAAACGCAAACGGTCATGATTTTTTTTAAATCCATGGCCTAAAAACATAATATCAATATAGTCACCTTATAAAAGTAATTCGTTAATAACTTCTGTGTTTTTTGACCGATTGTAACCAAATTTTCAGAGATCATTAAGATGATGATTTCCATTGTGTGTGCTAAAAATGAACGTTCTAGCTTTAACGTGATGCTTGGAAATCGTTTTTTCGATTGACGGAGGCGGAAGGAGGCGTGGACAACATCTAAAATAAACTTCAGCTGCCTACCAAATTTTGACATGTTGTCTCCAAATTTCGTAGCTCTAGCTTTTATAGTCTCTGAGATCTCGATGTTCATAAAGACAGATGGACACACAGACAGGGCTATATCGACTCGGCTGTTGATGCTGATCAAGAATGCATATAGTTTATGGGGTCGCAGATGCCTCCTTCTGCCTGTATCGCACATTCGGACAAACGCAAACGGTCATGATTTTTTTAAATCCATGGCCTAAAAACATAATATCAATATAGTCACCTTATAAAAGTAATTCGTTAATAACTTCTGTGTTTTTTGACCGATTGTAACCAAATTTTCAGAGATCATTAAGATGATGATTTCCATTGTGTGTGCCAAAAATGAACGTTCTAGCTTTAACGTGATGCTTGGAAATCGTTTTTTTCGATTGACGGAGGCGGAAGGAGGCGTGGACAACATCTAAAATAAACTTCAGCTGCCTACCAAATTTTGACATGTTGTCTCCAAATTTCGTAGCTCTAGCTTTTATAGTCTCTGAGATCTCGATGTTCATAAAGACAGATGGACACACAGACAGGGCTATATCGACTCGGCTGTTGATGCTGATCAAGAATGCATATAGTTTATGGGGTCGCAGACGCCTCCTTCTGCCTCTATCGCACATTCGGACAAACGCAAACGGTCATGATTTTTTTTAAATCCATGGCCTAAAAACATAATATCAATATAGTCACCTTATAAAAGTAATTCGTTAATAATTGGTAATTTTGATATTAAGATGATTGAAAAATGGTTTAACGGTGCGTGGACAACATCTAAAATAAACTTCAGCTGCCTACCAAATTTTGACATGTTGTCTCCAAATTTCGTAGCTCTAGCTTTTATAGTCTCTGAGATCTCGATGTTCATAAAGACAGATGGACACACAGACAGGGCTATATCGACTCGGCTGTTGATGCTGATCAAGAATGCATATAGTTTATGGAGTCGCAGATGCCTCCTTCTGCCTGTATCGCACATTCGGACAAACGCAAACGGTCATGATTTTTTTTAAATCCATGGCCTAAAAACATAATATCAATATAGTCACCTTATAAAAGTAATTCGTTAATAACTTCTGTGTTTTTTGACCGATTGTAACCAAATTTTCAGAGATCATTAAGATGATGATTTCCATTGTGTGTGCTAAAAATGAACGTTCTAGCTTTAACGTGATGCTTGGAAATCGTTTTTTTCGATTGACGGAGGCGGAAGGAGGCGTGGACAACATCTAAAATAAACTTCAGCTGCCTACCAAATTTTGACATGTTGTCTCCAAATTTCGTAGCTCTAGCTTTTATAGTCTCTGAGATCTCGATGTTCATAAAGACAGATGGACACACAGACAGGGCTATATCGACTCGGCTGTTGATGCTGATCAAGAATGCATATAGTTTATGGGGTCGCAGATGCCTCCTTCTGCCTGTATCGCACATTCGGACAAACGCAAACGGTCATGATTTTTTTTAAATCCATGGCCTAAAAACATAATATCAATATAGTCACCTTATAAAAGTAATTCGTTAATAACTTCTGTGTTTTTTGACCGATTGTAACCAAATTTTCAGAGATCATTAAGATGATGATTTCCATTGTGTGTGCAAAAATGAACGTTCTAGCTTTAACGTGATGCTTGGAAATCGTTTTTTCGATTGACGGAGGCGGAAGGAGGCGTGGACAACATCTAAAATAAACTTCAGCTGCCTACCAAATTTTGACATGTTGTCTCCAAATTTCGTAGCTCTAGCTTTTATAGTCTCTGAGATCTCGATGTTCATAAAGACAGATGGACACACAGACAGGGCTATATCGACTCGGCTGTTGATGCTGATCAAGAATGCATATAGTTTATGGGGTCGCAGATGCCTCCTTCTGCCTGTATCGCACATTCGGACAAACGCAAACGGTCATGATTTTTTTTAAATCCATGGCCTAAAAACATAATATCAATATAGTCACCTTATAAAAGTAATTCGTTAATAACTTCTGTGTTTTTTGACCGATTGTAACCAAATTTTCAGAGATCATTAAGATGATGATTTCCATTGTGTGTGCTAAAAATGAACGTTCTAGCTTTAACGTGATGCTTGGAAATCGTTTTTTCGATTGACGGAGGCGGAAGGAGGCGTGGACAACATCTAAAATAAACTTCAGCTGCCTACCAAATTTTGACATGTTGTCTCCAAATTTCGTAGCTCTAGCTTTTATAGTCTCTGAGATCTCGATGTTCATAAAGACAGATGGACACACAGACAGGGCTATATCGACTCGGCTGTTGATGCTGATCAAGAATGCATATAGTTTATGGGGTCGCAGATGCCTCCTTCTGCCTGTATCGCACATTCGGACAAACGCAAACGGTCATGATTTTTTTAAATCCATGGCCTAAAAACATAATATCAATATAGTCACCTTATAAAAGTAATTCGTTAATAACTTCTGTGTTTTTTGACCGATTGTAACCAAATTTTCAGAGATCATTAAGATGATGATTTCCATTGTGTGTGCTAAAAATGAACGTTCTAGCTTTAACGTGATGCTTGGAAATCGTTTTTTCGATTGACGGAGGCGGAAGGAGGCGTGGACAACATCTAAAATAAACTTCAGCTGCCTACCAAATTTTGACATGTTGTCTCCAAATTTCGTAGCTCTAGCTTTTATAGTCTCTGAGATCTCGATGTTCATAAAGACAGATGGACACACAGACAGGGCTATATCGACTCGGCTGTTGATGCTGATCAAGAATGCATATAGTTTATGGGGTCGCAGATGCCTCCTTCTGCCTGTATCGCACATTCGGACAAACGCAAACGGTCATGATTTTTTTTAAATCCATGGCCTAAAAACATAATATCAATATAGTCACCTTATAAAAGTAATTCGTTAATAACTTCTGTGTTTTTGACCGATTGTAACCAAATTTTCAGAGATCATTAAGATGATGATTTCCATTGTGTGTGCTAAAAATGAACGTTCTAGCTTTAACGTGATGCTTGGAAATCGTTTTTTTCGATTGACGGAGGCGGAAGGAGGCGTGGACAACATCTAAAATAAACTTCAGCTGCCTACCAAATTTTGACATGTTGTCTCCAAATTTCGTAGCTCTAGCTTTTATAGTCTCTGAGATCTCGATGTTCATAAAGACAGATGGACACACAGACAGGGCTATATCGACTCGGCTGTTGATGCTGATCAAGAATGCATATAGTTTATGGGGTCGCAGATGCCTCCTTCTGCCTGTATCGCACATTCGGACAAACGCAAACGGTCATGATTTTTTTTAAATCCATGGCCTAAAAACATAATATCAATATAGTCACCTTATAAAAGTAATTCGTTAATAACTTCTGTGTTTTTTGACCGATTGTAACCAAATTTTCAGAGATCATTAAGATGATGATTTCCATTGTGTGTGCTAAAAATGAACGTTCTAGCTTTAACGTGATGCTTGGAAATCGTTTTTTTCGATTGACGGAGGCGGAAGGAGGCGTGGACAACATCTAAAATAAACTTCAGCTGCCTACCAAATTTTGACATGTTGTCTCCAAATTTCGTAGCTCTAGCTTTTATAGTCTCTGAGATCTCGATGTTCATAAAGACAGATGGACACACAGACAGGGCTATATCGACTCGGCTGTTGATGCTGATCAAGAATGCATATAGTTTATGGGGTCGCAGATGCCTCCTTCTGCCTGTATCGCACATTCGGACAAACGCAAACGGTCATGATTTTTTTTAAATCCATGGCCTAAAAACATAATATCAATATAGTCACCTTATAAAAGTAATTCGTTAATAACTTCTGTGTTTTTTGACCGATTGTAACCAAATTTTCAGAGATCATTAAGATGATGATTTCCATTGTGTGTGCTAAAAATGAACGTTCTAGCTTTAACGTGATGCTTGGAAATCGTTTTTTTCGATTGACGGAGGCGGAAGGAGGCGTGGACAACATCTAAAATAAACTTCAGCTGCCTACCAAATTTTGACATGTTGTCTCCAAATTTCGTAGCTCTAGCTTTTATAGTCTCTGAGATCTCGATGTTCATAAAGACAGATGGACACACAGACAGGGCTATATCGACTCGGCTGTTGATGCTGATCAAGAATGCATATAGTTTATGGGGTCGCAGATGCCTCCTTCTGCCTGTATCGCACATTCGGACAAACGCAAACGGTCATGATTTTTTTTAAATCCATGGCCTAAAAACATAATATCAATATAGTCACCTTATAAAAGTAATTCGTTAATAACTTCTGTGTTTTTGACCGATTGTAACCAAATTTTCAGAGATCATTAAGATGATGATTTCCATTGTGTGTGCTAAAAATGAACGTTCTAGCTTTAACGTGATGCTTGGAAATCGTTTTTTTCGATTGACGGAGGCGGAAGGAGGCGTGGACAACATCTAAAATAAACTTCAGCTGCCTACCAAATTTTGACATGTTGTCTCCAAATTTCGTAGCTCTAGCTTTTATAGTCTCTGAGATCTCGATGTTCATAAAGACAGATGGACACACAGACAGGGCTATATCGACTCGGCTGTTGATGCTGATCAAGAATGCATATAGTTTATGGGGTCGCAGATGCCTCCTTCTGCCTGTATCGCACATTCGGACAAACGCAAACGGTCATGATTTTTTTTAAATCCATGGCCTAAAAACATAATATCAATATAGTCACCTTATAAAAGTAATTCGTTAATAACTTCTGTGTTTTTTGACCGATTGTAACCAAATTTTCAGAGATCATTAAGATGATGATTTCCATTGTGTGTGCTAAAAATGAACGTTCTAGCTTTAACGTGATGCTTGGAAATCGTTTTTTTCGATTGACGGAGGCGGAAGGAGGCGTGGACAACATCTAAAATAAACTTCAGCTGCCTACCAAATTTTGACATGTTGTCTCCAAATTTCGTAGCTCTAGCTTTTATAGTCTCTGAGATCTCGATGTTCATAAAGACAGATGGACACACAGACAGGGCTATATCGACTCGGCTGTTGATGCTGATCAAGAATGCATATAGTTTATGGGGTCGCAGATGCCTCCTTCTGCCTGTATCGCACATTCGGACAAACGCAAACGGTCATGATTTTTTTAAATCCATGGCCTAAAAACATAATATCAATATAGTCACCTTATAAAAGTAATTCGTTAATAACTTCTGTGTTTTTTGACCGATTGTAACCAAATTTTCAGAGATCATTAAGATGATGATTTCCATTGTGTGTGCAAAAATGAACGTTCTAGCTTTAACGTGATGCTTGGAAATCGTTTTTTCGATTGACGGAGGCGGAAGGAGGCGTGGACAACATCTAAAATAAACTTCAGCTGCCTACCAAATTTTGACATGTTGTCTCCAAATTTCGTAGCTCTAGCTTTTATAGTCTCTGAGATCTCGATGTTCATAAAGACAGATGGACACACAGACAGGGCTATATCGACTCGGCTGTTGATGCTGATCAAGAATGCATATAGTTTATGGGGTCGCAGATGCCTCCTTCTGCCTGTATCGCACATTCGGACAAACGCAAACGGTCATGATTTTTTTAAATCCATGGCCTAAAAACATAATATCAATATAGTCACCTTATAAAAGTAATTCGTTAATAACTTCTGTGTTTTTTGACCGATTGTAACCAAATTTTCAGAGATCATTAAGATGATGATTTCCATTGTGTGTGCAAAAATGAACGTTCTAGCTTTAACGTGATGCTTGGAAATCGTTTTTTTCGATTGACGGAGGCGGAAGGAGGCGTGGACAACATCTAAAATAAACTTCAGCTGCCTACCAAATTTTGACATGTTGTCTCCAAATTTCGTAGCTCTAGCTTTTATAGTCTCTGAGATCTCGATGTTCATAAAGACAGATGGACACACAGACAGGGCTATATCGACTCGGCTGTTGATGCTGATCAAGAATGCATATAGTTTATGGGGTCGCAGATGCCTCCTTCTGCCTGTATCGCACATTCGGACAAACGCAAACGGTCATGATTTTTTTTAAATCCATGGCCTAAAAACATAATATCAATATAGTCACCTTATAAAAGTAATTCGTTAATAACTTCTGTGTTTTTTGACCGATTGTAACCAAATTTTCAGAGATCATTAAGATGATGATTTCCATTGTGTGTGACAAAAATGAACGTTCTAGCTTTAACGTGATGCTTGGAAATCGTTTTTTTCGATTGACGGAGGCGGAAGGAGGCGTGGACAACATCTAAAATAAACTTCAGCTGCCTACCAAATTTTGACATGTTGTCTCCAAATTTCGTAGCTCTAGCTTTTATAGTCTCTGAGATCTCGATGTTCATAAAGACAGATGGACACACAGACAGGGCTATATCGACTCGGCTGTTGATGCTGATCAAGAATGCATATAGTTTATGGGGTCGCAGATGCCTCCTTCTGCCTGTATCGCACATTCGGACAAACGCAAACGGTCATGATTTTTTTTAAATCCATGGCCTAAAAACATAATATCAATATAGTCACCTTATAAAAGTAATTCGTTAATAACTTCTGTGTTTTTTGACCGATTGTAACCAAATTTTCAGAGATCATTAAGATGATGATTTCCATTGTGTGTGACAAAAATGAACGTTCTAGCTTTAACGTGATGCTTGGAAATCGTTTTTTTCGATTGACGGAGGCGGAAGGAGGCGTGGACAACATCTAAAATAAACTTCAGCTGCCTACCAAATTTTGACATGTTGTCTCCAAATTTCGTAGCTCTAGCTTTTATAGTCTCTGAGATCTCGATGTTCATAAAGACAGATGGACACACAGACAGGGCTATATCGACTCGGCTGTTGATGCTGATCAAGAATGCATATAGTTTATGGGGTCGCAGATGCCTCCTTCTGCCTGTATCGCACATTCGGACAAACGCAAACGGTCATGATTTTTTTTAAATCCATGGCCTAAAAACATAATATCAATATAGTCACCTTATAAAAGTAATTCGTTAATAACTTCTGTGTTTTTTGACCGATTGTAACCAAATTTTCAGAGATCATTAAGATGATGATTTCCATTGTGTGTGCTAAAAATGAACGTTCTAGCTTTAACGTGATGCTTGGAAATCGTTTTTTTCGATTGACGGAGGCGGAAGGAGGCGTGGACAACATCTAAAATAAACTTCAGCTGCCTACCAAATTTTGACATGTTGTCTCCAAATTTCGTAGCTCTAGCTTTTATAGTCTCTGAGATCTCGATGTTCATAAAGACAGATGGACACACAGACAGGGCTATATCGACTCGGCTGTTGATGCTGATCAAGAATGCATATAGTTTATGGGGTCGCAGATGCCTCCTTCTGCCTGTATCGCACATTCGGACAAACGCAAACGGTCATGATTTTTTTTAAATCCATGGCCTAAAAACATAATATCAATATAGTCACCTTATAAAAGTAATTCGTTAATAACTTCTGTGTTTTTTGACCGATTGTAACCAAATTTTCAGAGATCATTAAGATGATGATTACCATTGTGTGTGCCTAAAAATGAACGTTCTAGCTTTAACGTGATGCTTGGAAATCGTTTTTTTCGATTGACGGAGGCGGAAGGAGGCGTGGACAACATCTAAAATAAACTTCAGCTGCCTACCAAATTTTGACATGTTGTCTCCAAATTTCGTAGCTCTAGCTTTTATAGTCTCTGAGATCTCGATGTTCATAAAGACAGATGGACACACAGACAGGGCTATATCGACTCGGCTGTTGATGCTGATCAAGAATGCATATAGTTTATGGGGTCGCAGATGCCTCCTTCTGCCTGTATCGCACATTCGGACAAACGCAAACGGTCATGATTTTTTTTAAATCCATGGCCTAAAAACATAATATCAATATAGTCACCTTATAAAAGTAATTCGTTAATAACTTCTGTGTTTTTTGACCGATTGTAACCAAATTTTCAGAGATCATTAAGATGATGATTTCCATTGTGTGTGACAAAAATGAACGTTCTAGCTTTAACGTGATGCTTGGAAATCGTTTTTTCGATTGACGGAGGCGGAAGGAGGCGTGGACAACATCTAAAATAAACTTCAGCTGCCTACCAAATTTTGACATGTTGTCTCCAAATTTCGTAGCTCTAGCTTTTATAGTCTCTGAGATCTCGATGTTCATAAAGACAGATGGACACACAGACAGGGCTATATCGACTCGGCTGTTGATGCTGATCAAGAATGTATATAGTTTATGGGGTCGCAGATGCCTCCTTCTGCCTGTATCGCACATTCGGACAAACGCAAACGGTCATGATTTTTTTAAATCCATGGCCTAAAAACATAATATCAATATAGTCACCTTATAAAAGTAATTCGTTAATAACTTCTGTGTTTTTTGACCGATTGTAACCAAATTTTCAGAGATCATTAAGATGATGATTTCCATTGTGTGTGCTAAAAATGAACGTTCTAGCTTTAACGTGATGCTTGGAAATCGTTTTTTTCGATTGACGGAGGCGGAAGGAGGCGTGGACAACATCTAAAATAAACTTCAGCTGCCTACCAAATTTTGACATGTTGTCTCCAAATTTCGTAGCTCTAGCTTTTATAGTCTCTGAGATCTCGATGTTCATAAAGACAGATGGACACACAGACAGGGCTATATCGACTCGGCTGTTGATGCTGATCAAGAATGCATATAGTTTATGGGGTCGCAGATGCCTCCTTCTGCCTGTATCGCACATTCGGACAAACGCAAACGGTCATGATTTTTTTTAAATCCATGGCCTAAAAACATAATATCAATATAGTCACCTTATAAAAGTAATTCGTTAATAACTTCTGTGTTTTTTGACCGATTGTAACCAAATTTTCAGAGATCATTAAGATGATGATTTCCATTGTGTGTGACAAAAATGAACGTTCTAGCTTTAACGTGATGCTTGGAAATCGTTTTTTTCGATTGACGGAGGCGGAAGGAGGCGTGGACAACATCTAAAATAAACTTCAGCTGCCTACCAAATTTTGACATGTTGTCTCCAAATTTCGTAGCTCTAGCTTTTATAGTCTCTGAGATCTCGATGTTCATAAAGACAGATGGACACACAGACAGGGCTATATCGACTCGGCTGTTGATGCTGATCAAGAATGCATATAGTTTATGGGGTCGCAGATGCCTCCTTCTGCCTGTATCGCACATTCGGACAAACGCAAACGGTCATGATTTTTTTTAAATCCATGGCCTAAAAACATAATATCAATATAGTCACCTTATAAAAGTAATTCGTTAATAACTTCTGTGTTTTTTGACCGATTGTAACCAAATTTTCAGAGATCATTAAGATGATGATTTCCATTGTGTGTGACAAAAATGAACGTTCTAGCTTTAACGTGATGCTTGGAAATCGTTTTTTTCGATTGACGGAGGCGGAAGGAGGCGTGGACAACATCTAAAATAAACTTCAGCTGCCTACCAAATTTTGACATGTTGTCTCCAAATTTCGTAGCTCTAGCTTTTATAGTCTCTGAGATCTCGATGTTCATAAAGACAGATGGACACACAGACAGGGCTATATCGACTCGGCTGTTGATGCTGATCAAGAATGCATATAGTTTATGGGGTCGCAGATGCCTCCTTCTGCCTGTATCGCACATTCGGACAAACGCAAACGGTCATGATTTTTTTAAATCCATGGCCTAAAAACATAATATCAATATAGTCACCTTATAAAAGTAATTCGTTAATAACTTCTGTGTTTTTTGACCGATTGTAACCAAATTTTCAGAGATCATTAAGATGATGATTTCCATTGTGTGTGACAAAAATGAACGTTCTAGCTTTAACGTGATGCTTGGAAATCGTTTTTTTCGATTGACGGAGGCGGAAGGAGGCGTGGACAACATCTAAAATAAACTTCAGCTGCCTACCAAATTTTGACATGTTGTCTCCAAATTTCGTAGCTCTAGCTTTTATAGTCTCTGAGATCTCGATGTTCATAAAGACAGATGGACACACAGACAGGGCTATATCGACTCGGCTGTTGATGCTGATCAAGAATGCATATAGTTTATGGAGTCGCAGATGCCTCCTTCTGCCTGTATCGCACATTCGGACAAACGCAAACGGTCATGATTTTTTTTTAAATCCATGGCCTAAAAACATAATATCAATATAGTCACCTTATAAAAGTAATTCGTTAATAACTTCTGTGTTTTTTGACCGATTGTAACCAAATTTTCAGAGATCATTAAGATGATGATTTCCATTGTGTGTGACAAAAATGAACGTTCTAGCTTTAACGTGATGCTTGGAAATCGTTTTTTTCGATTGACGGAGGCGGAAGGAGGCGTGGACAACATCTAAAATAAACTTCAGCTGCCTACCAAATTTTGACATGTTGTCTCCAAATTTCGTAGCTCTAGCTTTTATAGTCTCTGAGATCTCGATGTTCATAAAGACAGATGGACACACAGACAGGGCTATATCGACTCGGCTGTTGATGCTGATCAAGAATGCATATAGTTTATGGGGTCGCAGATGCCTCCTTCTGCCTGTATCGCACATTCGGACAAACGCAAACGGTCATGATTTTTTTAAATCCATGGCCTAAAAACATAATATCAATATAGTCACCTTATAAAAGTAATTCGTTAATAACTTCTGTGTTTTTTGACCGATTGTAACCAAATTTTCAGAGATCATTAAGATGATGATTTCCATTGTGTGTGCCAAAAATGAACGTTCTAGCTTTAACGTGATGCTTGGAAATCGTTTTTTTCGATTGACGGAGGCGGAAGGAGGCGTGGACAACATCTAAAATAAACTTCAGCTGCCTACCAAATTTTGACATGTTGTCTCCAAATTTCGTAGCTCTAGCTTTTATAGTCTCTGAGATCTCGATGTTCATAAAGACAGATGGACACACAGACAGGGCTATATCGACTCGGCTGTTGATGCTGATCAAGAATGCATATAGTTTATGGGGTCGCAGACGCCTCCTTCTGCCTGTATCGCACATTCGGACAAACGCAAACGGTCATGATTTTTTTTAAATCCATGGCCTAAAAACATAATATCAATATAGTCACCTTATAAAAGTAATTCGTTAATAACTTCTGTGTTTTTTGACCGATTGTAACCAAATTTTCAGAGATCATTAAGATGATGATTTCCATTGTGTGTGACAAAAATGAACGTTCTAGCTTTAACGTGATGCTTGGAAATCGTTTTTTTCGATTGACGGAGGCGGAAGGAGGCGTGGACAACATCTAAAATAAACTTCAGCTGCCTACCAAATTTTGACATGTTGTCTCCAAATTTCGTAGCTCTAGCTTTTATAGTCTCTGAGATCTCGATGTTCATAAAGACAGATGGACACACAGACAGGGCTATATCGACTCGGCTGTTGATGCTGATCAAGAATGCATATAGTTTATGGGGTCGCAGATGCCTCCTTCTGCCTGTATCGCACATTCGGACAAACGCAAACGGTCATGATTTTTTTTAAATCCATGGCCTAAAAACATAATATCAATATAGTCACCTTATAAAAGTAATTCGTTAATAACTTCTGTGTTTTTTGACCGATTGTAACCAAATTTTCAGAGATCATTAAGATGATGATTTCCATTGTGTGTGACAAAAATGAACGTTCTAGCTTTAACGTGATGCTTGGAAATCGTTTTTTTCGATTGACGGAGGCGGAAGGAGGCGTGGACAACATCTAAAATAAACTTCAGCTGCCTACCAAATTTTGACATGTTGTCTCCAAATTTCGTAGCTCTAGCTTTTATAGTCTCTGAGATCTCGATGTTCATAAAGACAGATGGACACACAGACAGGGCTATATCGACTCGGCTGTTGATGCTGATCAAGAATGCATATAGTTTATGGGGTCGCAGATGCCTCCTTCTGCCTGTATCGCACATTCGGACAAACGCAAACGGTCATGATTTTTTTTAAATCCATGGCCTAAAAACATAATATCAATATAGTCACCTTATAAAAGTAATTCGTTAATAACTTCTGTGTTTTTTGACCGATTGTAACCAAATTTTCAGAGATCATTAAGATGATGATTTCCATTGTGTGTGACAAAAATGAACGTTCTAGCTTTAACGTGATGCTTGGAAATCGTTTTTTTCGATTGACGGAGGCGGAAGGAGGCGTGGACAACATCTAAAATAAACTTCAGCTGCCTACCAAATTTTGACATGTTGTCTCCAAATTTCGTAGCTCTAGCTTTTATAGTCTCTGAGATCTCGATGTTCATAAAGACAGATGGACACACAGACAGGGCTATATCGACTCGGCTGTTGATGCTGATCAAGAATGCATATAGTTTATGGGGTCGCAGATGCCTCCTTCTGCCTGTATCGCACATTCGGACAAACGCAAACGGTCATGATTTTTTTTAAATCCATGGCCTAAAAACATAATATCAATATAGTCACCTTATAAAAGTAATTCGTTAATAACTTCTGTGTTTTTTGACCGATTGTAACCAAATTTTCAGAGATCATTAAGATGATGATTTCCATTGTGTGTGACAAAAATGAACGTTCTAGCTTTAACGTGATGCTTGGAAATCGTTTTTTTCGATTGACGGAGGCGGAAGGAGGCGTGGACAACATCTAAAATAAACTTCAGCTGCCTACCAAATTTTGACATGTTGTCTCCAAATTTCGTAGCTCTAGCTTTTATAGTCTCTGAGATCTCGATGTTCATAAAGACAGATGGACACACAGACAGGGCTATATCGACTCGGCTGTTGATGCTGATCAAGAATGCATATAGTTTATGGGGTCGCAGACGCCTCCTTCTGCCTGTATCGCACATTCGGACAAACGCAAACGGTCATGATTTTTTTTAAATCCATGGCCTAAAAACATAATATCAATATAGTCACCTTATAAAAGTAATTCGTTAATAACTTCTGTGTTTTTTGACCGATTGTAACCAAATTTTCAGAGATCATTAAGATGATGATTTCCATTGTGTGTGCTAAAAATGAACGTTCTAGCTTTAACGTGATGCTTGGAAATCGTTTTTTCGATTGACGGAGGCGGAAGGAGGCGTGGACAACATCTAAAATAAACTTCAGCTGCCTACCAAATTTTGACATGTTGTCTCCAAATTTCGTAGCTCTAGCTTTTATAGTCTCTGAGATCTCGATGTTCATAAAGACAGATGGACACACAGACAGGGCTATATCGACTCGGCTGTTGATGCTGATCAAGAATGCATATAGTTTATGGGGTCGCAGATGCCTCCTTCTGCCTGTATCGCACATTCGGACAAACGCAAACGGTCATGATTTTTTTTAAATCCATGGCCTAAAAACATAATATCAATATAGTCACCTTATAAAAGTAATTCGTTAATAACTTCTGTGTTTTTTGACCGATTGTAACCAAATTTTCAGAGATCATTAAGATGATGATTTCCATTGTGTGTGCCAAAAATGAACGTTCTAGCTTTAACGTGATGCTTGGAAATCGTTTTTTTCGATTGACGGAGGCGGAAGGAGGCGTGGACAACATCTAAAATAAACTTCAGCTGCCTACCAAATTTTGACATGTTGTCTCCAAATTTCGTAGCTCTAGCTTTTATAGTCTCTGAGATCTCGATGTTCATAAAGACAGATGGACACACAGACAGGGCTATATCGACTCGGCTGTTGATGCTGATCAAGAATGCATATAGTTTATGGGGTCGCAGATGCCTCCTTCTGCCTGTATCGCACATTCGGACAAACGCAAACGGTCATGATTTTTTTTAAATCCATGGCCTAAAAACATAATATCAATATAGTCACCTTATAAAAGTAATTCGTTAATAACTTCTGTGTTTTTTGACCGATTGTAACCAAATTTTCAGAGATCATTAAGATGATGATTTCCATTGTGTGTGCTAAAAATGAACGTTCTAGCTTTAACGTGATGCTTGGAAATCGTTTTTTTCGATTGACGGAGGCGGAAGGAGGCGTGGACAACATCTAAAATAAACTTCAGCTGCCTACCAAATTTTGACATGTTGTCTCCAAATTTCGTAGCTCTAGCTTTTATAGTCTCTGAGATCTCGATGTTCATAAAGACAGATGGACACACAGACAGGGCTATATCGACTCGGCTGTTGATGCTGATCAAGAATGCATATAGTTTATGGGGTCGCAGATGCCTCCTTCTGCCTGTATCGCACATTCGGACAAACGCAAACGGTCATGATTTTTTTTAAATCCATGGCCTAAAAACATAATATCAATATAGTCACCTTATAAAAGTAATTCGTTAATAACTTCTGTGTTTTTTGACCGATTGTAACCAAATTTTCAGAGATCATTAAGATGATGATTTCCATTGTGTGTGCCAAAAATGAACGTTCTAGCTTTAACGTGATGCTTGGAAATCGTTTTTTTCGATTGACGGAGGCGGAAGGAGGCGTGGACAACATCTAAAATAAACTTCAGCTGCCTACCAAATTTTGACATGTTGTCTCCAAATTTCGTAGCTCTAGCTTTTATAGTCTCTGAGATCTCGATGTTCATAAAGACAGATGGACACACAGACAGGGCTATATCGACTCGGCTGTTGATGCTGATCAAGAATGCATATAGTTTATGGGGTCGCAGATGCCTCCTTCTGCCTGTATCGCACATTCGGACAAACGCAAACGGTCATGATTTTTTTTAAATCCATGGCCTAAAAACATAATATCAATATAGTCACCTTATAAAAGTAATTCGTTAATAACTTCTGTGTTTTTTGACCGATTGTAACCAAATTTTCAGAGATCATTAAGATGATGATTTCCATTGTGTGTGCCAAAAATGAACGTTCTAGCTTTAACGTGATGCTTGGAAATCGTTTTTTTCGATTGACGGAGGCGGAAGGAGGCGTGGACAACATCTAAAATAAACTTCAGCTGCCTACCAAATTTTGACATGTTGTCTCCAAATTTCGTAGCTCTAGCTTTTATAGTCTCTGAGATCTCGATGTTCATAAAGACAGATGGACACACAGACAGGGCTATATCGACTCGGCTGTTGATGCTGATCAAGAATGCATATAGTTTATGGAGTCGCAGATGCCTCCTTCTGCCTGTATCGCACATTCGGACAAACGCAAACGGTCATGATTTTTTTTAAATCCATGGCCTAAAAACATAATATCAATATAGTCACCTTATAAAAGTAATTCGTTAATAACTTCTGTGTTTTTTGACCGATTGTAACCAAATTTTCAGAGATCATTAAGATGATGATTTCCATTGTGTGTGTCAAAAATGAACGTTCTAGCTTCTTCTTTTTTTCGATTGACGGAGGCGGAAGGAGGCGTGGACAACATCTAAAATAAACTTCAGCTGCCTACCAAATTTTGACATGTTGTCTCCAAATTTCGTAGCTCTAGCTTTTATAGTCTCTGAGATCTCGATGTTCATAAAGACAGATGGACACACAGACAGGGCTATATCGACTCGGCTGTTGATGCTGATCAAGAATGCATATAGTTTATGGGGTCGCAGATGCCTCCTTCTGCCTGTATCGCACATTCGGACAAACGCAAACGGTCATGATTTTTTTTAAATCCATGGCCTAAAAACATAATATCAATATAGTCACCTTATAAAAGTAATTCGTTAATAACTTCTGTGTTTTTTGACCGATTGTAACCAAATTTTCAGAGATCATTAAGATGATGATTTCCATTGTGTGTGCTAAAAATGAACGTTCTAGCTTTAACGTGATGCTTGGAAATCGTTTTTTCGATTGACGGAGGCGGAAGGAGGCGTGGACAACATCTAAAATAAACTTCAGCTGCCTACCAAATTTTGACATGTTGTCTCCAAATTTCGTAGCTCTAGCTTTTATAGTCTCTGAGATCTCGATGTTCATAAAGACAGATGGACACACAGACAGGGCTATATCGACTCGGCTGTTGATGCTGATCAAGAATGCATATAGTTTATGGAGTCGCAGATGCCTCCTTCTGCCTGTATCGCACATTCGGACAAACGCAAACGGTCATGATTTTTTTTAAATCCATGGCCTAAAAACATAATATCAATATAGTCACCTTATAAAAGTAATTCGTTAATAACTTCTGTGTTTTTTGACCGATTGTAACCAAATTTTCAGAGATCATTAAGATGATGATTTCCATTGTGTGTGCTAAAAATGAACGTTCTAGCTTTAACGTGATGCTTGGAAATCGTTTTTTTCGATTGACGGAGGCGGAAGGAGGCGTGGACAACATCTAAAATAAACTTCAGCTGCCTACCAAATTTTGACATGTTGTCTCCAAATTTCGTAGCTCTAGCTTTTATAGTCTCTGAGATCTCGATGTTCATAAAGACAGATGGACACACAGACAGGGCTATATCGACTCGGCTGTTGATGCTGATCAAGAATGCATATAGTTTATGGAGTCGCAGATGCCTCCTTCTGCCTGTATCGCACATTCGGACAAACGCAAACGGTCATGATTTTTTTTAAATCCATGGCCTAAAAACATAATATCAATATAGTCACCTTATAAAAGTAATTCGTTAATAACTTCTGTGTTTTTTGACCGATTGTAACCAAATTTTCAGAGATCATTAAGATGATGATTTCCATTGTGTGTGCCAAAAATGAACGTTCTAGCTTTAACGTGATGCTTGGAAATCGTTTTTTTCGATTGACGGAGGCGGAAGGAGGCGTGGACAACATCTAAAATAAACTTCAGCTGCCTACCAAATTTTGACATGTTGTCTCCAAATTTCGTAGCTCTAGCTTTTATAGTCTCTGAGATCTCGATGTTCATAAAGACAGATGGACACACAGACAGGGCTATATCGACTCGGCTGTTGATGCTGATCAAGAATGCATATAGTTTATGGGGTCGCAGATGCCTCCTTCTGCCTGTATCGCACATTCGGACAAACGCAAACGGTCATGATTTTTTTAAATCCATGGCCTAAAAACATAATATCAATATAGTCACCTTATAAAAGTAATTCGTTAATAACTTCTGTGTTTTTTGACCGATTGTAACCAAATTTTCAGAGATCATTAAGATGATGATTTCCATTGTGTGTGCTAAAAATGAACGTTCTAGCTTTAACGTGATGCTTGGAAATCGTTTTTTCGATTGACGGAGGCGGAAGGAGGCGTGGACAACATCTAAAATAAACTTCAGCTGCCTACCAAATTTTGACATGTTGTCTCCAAATTTCGTAGCTCTAGCTTTTATAGTCTCTGAGATCTCGATGTTCATAAAGACAGATGGACACACAGACAGGGCTATATCGACTCGGCTGTTGATGCTGATCAAGAATGCATATAGTTTATGGAGTCGCAGATGCCTCCTTCTGCCTGTATCGCACATTCGGACAAACGCAAACGGTCATGATTTTTTTTAAATCCATGGCCTAAAAACATAATATCAATATAGTCACCTTATAAAAGTAATTCGTTAATAACTTCTGTGTTTTTTGACCGATTGTAACCAAATTTTCAGAGATCATTAAGATGATGATTTCCATTGTGTGTGCTAAAAATGAACGTTCTAGCTTTAACGTGATGCTTGGAAATCGTTTTTTCGATTGACGGAGGCGGAAGGAGGCGTGGACAACATCTAAAATAAACTTCAGCTGCCTACCAAATTTTGACATGTTGTCTCCAAATTTCGTAGCTCTAGCTTTTATAGTCTCTGAGATCTCGATGTTCATAAAGACAGATGGACACACAGACAGGGCTATATCGACTCGGCTGTTGATGCTGATCAAGAATGCATATAGTTTATGGGGTCGCAGATGCCTCCTTCTGCCTGTATCGCACATTCGGACAAACGCAAACGGTCATGATTTTTTTAAATCCATGGCCTAAAAACATAATATCAATATAGTCACCTTATAAAAGTAATTCGTTAATAACTTCTGTGTTTTTTGACCGATTGTAACCAAATTTTCAGAGATCATTAAGATGATGATTTCCATTGTGTGTGCTAAAAATGAACGTTCTAGCTTTAACGTGATGCTTGGAAATCGTTTTTTTCGATTGACGGAGGCGGAAGGAGGCGTGGACAACATCTAAAATAAACTTCAGCTGCCTACCAAATTTTGACATGTTGTCTCCAAATTTCGTAGCTCTAGCTTTTATAGTCTCTGAGATCTCGATGTTCATAAAGACAGATGGACACACAGACAGGGCTATATCGACTCGGCTGTTGATGCTGATCAAGAATGCATATAGTTTATGGGGTCGCAGATGCCTCCTTCTGCCTGTATCGCACATTCGGACAAACGCAAACGGTCATGATTTTTTTTAAATCCATGGCCTAAAAACATAATATCAATATAGTCACCTTATAAAAGTAATTCGTTAATAACTTCTGTGTTTTTTGACCGATTGTAACCAAATTTTCAGAGATCATTAAGATGATGATTTCCATTGTGTGTGCTAAAAATGAACGTTCTAGCTTTAACGTGATGCTTGGAAATCGTTTTTTTCGATTGACGGAGGCGGAAGGAGGCGTGGACAACATCTAAAATAAACTTCAGCTGCCTACCAAATTTTGACATGTTGTCTCCAAATTTCGTAGCTCTAGCTTTTATAGTCTCTGAGATCTCGATGTTCATAAAGACAGATGGACACACAGACAGGGCTATATCGACTCGGCTGTTGATGCTGATCAAGAATGCATATAGTTTATGGGGTCGCAGATGCCTCCTTCTGCCTGTATCGCACATTCGGACAAACGCAAACGGTCATGATTTTTTTTAAATCCATGGCCTAAAAACATAATATCAATATAGTCACCTTATAAAAGTAATTCGTTAATAACTTCTGTGTTTTTTGACCGATTGTAACCAAATTTTCAGAGATCATTAAGATGATGATTTCCATTGTGTGTGCTAAAAATGAACGTTCTAGCTTTAACGTGATGCTTGGAAATCGTTTTTTTCGATTGACGGAGGCGGAAGGAGGCGTGGACAACATCTAAAATAAACTTCAGCTGCCTACCAAATTTTGACATGTTGTCTCCAAATTTCGTAGCTCTAGCTTTTATAGTCTCTGAGATCTCGATGTTCATAAAGACAGATGGACACACAGACAGGGCTATATCGACTCGGCTGTTGATGCTGATCAAGAATGCATATAGTTTATGGGGTCGCAGACGCCTCCTTCTGCCTGTATCGCACATTCGGACAAACGCAAACGGTCATGATTTTTTTTAAATCCATGGCCTAAAAACATAATATCAATATAGTCACCTTATAAAAAAGTAATTCGTTTTTTCTTAATTTTAAGAGATTTAGGAGGCATTTGTGGACAACTTCTAGTAAATGCTTGGAAACTTTTCATTGACGGAGGCTGCCTGGAAAAACCAAATTTTGACATGTTGTCTCCAAATTTCGTAGCTCTAGCTTTTATAGTCTCTGAGATCTCGATGTTCATAAAGACAGATGGACACACAGACAGGGCTATATCGACTCGGCTGTTGATGCTGATCAAGAATGCATATAGTTTATGGAGTCGCAGATGCCTCCTTCTGCCTGTATCGCACATTCGGACAAACGCAAACGGTCATGATTTTTTTTAAATCCATGGCCTAAAAACATAATATCAATATAGTCACCTTATAAAAGTAATTCGTTAATAACTTCTGTGTTTTTTGACCGATTGTAACCAAATTTTCAGAGATCATTAAGATGATGATTTCCATTGTGTGTGCTAAAAATGAACGTTCTAGCTTTAACGTGATGCTTGGAAATCGTTTTTTTCGATTGACGGAGGCGGAAGGAGGCGTGGACAACATCTAAAATAAACTTCAGCTGCCTACCAAATTTTGACATGTTGTCTCCAAATTTCGTAGCTCTAGCTTTTATAGTCTCTGAGATCTCGATGTTCATAAAGACAGATGGACACACAGACAGGGCTATATCGACTCGGCTGTTGATGCTGATCAAGAATGCATATAGTTTATGGAGTCGCAGATGCCTCCTTCTGCCTGTATCGCACATTCGGACAAACGCAAACGGTCATGATTTTTTTTAAATCCATGGCCTAAAAACATAATATCAATATAGTCACCTTATAAAAGTAATTCGTTAATAACTTCTGTGTTTTTTGACCGATTGTAACCAAATTTTCAGAGATCATTAAGATGATGATTTCCATTGTGTGTGCTAAAAATGAACGTTCTAGCTTTAACGTGATGCTTGGAAATCGTTTTTTTCGATTGACGGAGGCGGAAGGAGGCGTGGACAACATCTAAAATAAACTTCAGCTGCCTACCAAATTTTGACATGTTGTCTCCAAATTTCGTAGCTCTAGCTTTTATAGTCTCTGAGATCTCGATGTTCATAAAGACAGATGGACACACAGACAGGGCTATATCGACTCGGCTGTTGATGCTGATCAAGAATGCATATAGTTTATGGGGTCGCAGATGCCTCCTTCTGCCTGTATCGCACATTCGGACAAACGCAAACGGTCATGATTTTTTTTTAAATCCATGGCCTAAAAACATAATATCAATATAGTCACCTTATAAAAGTAATTCGTTAATAACTTCTGTGTTTTTTGACCGATTGTAACCAAATTTTCAGAGATCATTAAGATGATGATTTCCATTGTGTGTGCTAAAAATGAACGTTCTAGCTTTAACGTGATGCTTGGAAATCGTTTTTTTCGATTGACGGAGGCGGAAGGAGGCGTGGACAACATCTAAAATAAACTTCAGCTGCCTACCAAATTTTGACATGTTGTCTCCAAATTTCGTAGCTCTAGCTTTTATAGTCTCTGAGATCTCGATGTTCATAAAGACAGATGGACACACAGACAGGGCTATATCGACTCGGCTGTTGATGCTGATCAAGAATGCATATAGTTTATGGAGTCGCAGATGCCTCCTTCTGCCTGTATCGCACATTCGGACAAACGCAAACGGTCATGATTTTTTTAAATCCATGGCCTAAAAACATAATATCAATATAGTCACCTTATAAAAGTAATTCGTTAATAACTTCTGTGTTTTTTGACCGATTGTAACCAAATTTTCAGAGATCATTAAGATGATGATTTCCATTGTGTGTTTGTGTGTAAAAATGAACGTTCTAGCTTTAACGTGATGCTTGGAAATCGTTTTTTCGATTGACGGAGGCGGAAGGAGGCGTGGACAACATCTAAAATAAACTTCAGCTGCCTACCAAATTTTGACATGTTGTCTCCAAATTTCGTAGCTCTAGCTTTTATAGTCTCTGAGATCTCGATGTTCATAAAGACAGATGGACACACAGACAGGGCTATATCGACTCGGCTGTTGATGCTGATCAAGAATGCATATAGTTTATGGGGTCGCAGATGCCTCCTTCTGCCTGTATCGCACATTCGGACAAACGCAAACGGTCATGATTTTTTTTAAATCCATGGCCTAAAAACATAATATCAATATAGTCACCTTATAAAAGTAATTCGTTAATAACTTCTGTGTTTTTTGACCGATTGTAACCAAATTTTCAGAGATCATTAAGATGATGATTTCCATTGTGTGTGCTAAAAATGAACGTTCTAGCTTTAACGTGATGCTTGGAAATTTTTTTCGATTGACGGAGGCGGAAGGAGGCGTGGACAACATCTAAAATAAACTTCAGCTGCCTACCAAATTTTGACATGTTGTCTCCAAATTTCGTAGCTCTAGCTTTTATAGTCTCTGAGATCTCGATGTTCATAAAGACAGATGGACACACAGACAGGGCTATATCGACTCGGCTGTTGATGCTGATCAAGAATGCATATAGTTTATGGGGTCGCAGATGCCTCCTTCTGCCTGTATCGCACATTCGGACAAACGCAAACGGTCATGATTTTTTTTAAATCCATGGCCTAAAAACATAATATCAATATAGTCACCTTATAAAAGTAATTCGTTAATAACTTCTGTGTTTTTTGACCGATTGTAACCAAATTTTCAGAGATCATTAAGATGATGATTTCCATTGTGTGTGCTAAAAATGAACGTTCTAGCTTTAACGTGATGCTTGGAAATCGTTTTTTCGATTGACGGAGGCGGAAGGAGGCGTGGACAACATCTAAAATAAACTTCAGCTGCCTACCAAATTTTGACATGTTGTCTCCAAATTTCGTAGCTCTAGCTTTTATAGTCTCTGAGATCTCGATGTTCATAAAGACAGATGGACACACAGACAGGGCTATATCGACTCGGCTGTTGATGCTGATCAAGAATGCATATAGTTTATGGGGTCGCAGATGCCTCCTTCTGCCTGTATCGCACATTCGGACAAACGCAAACGGTCATGATTTTTTTTAAATCCATGGCCTAAAAACATAATATCAATATAGTCACCTTATAAAAGTAATTCGTTAATAACTTCTGTGTTTTTTGACCGATTGTAACCAAATTTTCAGAGATCATTAAGATGATGATTTCCATTGTGTGTGCTAAAAATGAACGTTCTAGCTTTAACGTGATGCTTGGAAATCGTTTTTTTCGATTGACGGAGGCGGAAGGAGGCGTGGACAACATCTAAAATAAACTTCAGCTGCCTACCAAATTTTGACATGTTGTCTCCAAATTTCGTAGCTCTAGCTTTTATAGTCTCTGAGATCTCGATGTTCATAAAGACAGATGGACACACAGACAGGGCTATATCGACTCGGCTGTTGATGCTGATCAAGAATGCATATAGTTTATGGGGTCGCAGACGCCTCCTTCTGCCTGTATCGCACATTCGGACAAACGCAAACGGTCATGATTTTTTTTAAATCCATGGCCTAAAAACATAATATCAATATAGTCACCTTATAAAAGTAATTCGTTAATAACTTCTGTGTTTTTTGACCGATTGTAACCAAATTTTCAGAGATCATTAAGATGATGATTTCCATTGTGTGTGCTAAAAATGAACGTTCTAGCTTTAACGTGATGCTTGGAAATCGTTTTTTTCGATTGACGGAGGCGGAAGGAGGCGTGGACAACATCTAAAATAAACTTCAGCTGCCTACCAAATTTTGACATGTTGTCTCCAAATTTCGTAGCTCTAGCTTTTATAGTCTCTGAGATCTCGATGTTCATAAAGACAGATGGACACACAGACAGGGCTATATCGACTCGGCTGTTGATGCTGATCAAGAATGCATATAGTTTATGGGGTCGCAGATGCCTCCTTCTGCCTGTATCGCACATTCGGACAAACGCAAACGGTCATGATTTTTTTTAAATCCATGGCCTAAAAACATAATATCAATATAGTCACCTTATAAAAGTAATTCGTTAATAACTTCTGTGTTTTTTGACCGATTGTAACCAAATTTTCAGAGATCATTAAGATGATGATTTCCATTGTGTGTGCTAAAAATGAACGTTCTAGCTTTAACGTGATGCTTGGAAATCGTTTTTTCGATTGACGGAGGCGGAAGGAGGCGTGGACAACATCTAAAATAAACTTCAGCTGCCTACCAAATTTTGACATGTTGTCTCCAAATTTCGTAGCTCTAGCTTTTATAGTCTCTGAGATCTCGATGTTCATAAAGACAGATGGACACACAGACAGGGCTATATCGACTCGGCTGTTGATGCTGATCAAGAATGCATATAGTTTATGGAGTCGCAGATGCCTCCTTCTGCCTGTATCGCACATTCGGACAAACGCAAACGGTCATGATTTTTTTAAATCCATGGCCTAAAAACATAATATCAATATAGTCACCTTATAAAAGTAATTCGTTAATAACTTCTGTGTTTTTTGACCGATTGTAACCAAATTTTCAGAGATCATTAAGATGATGATTTCCATTGTGTGTGCTAAAAATGAACGTTCTAGCTTTAACGTGATGCTTGGAAATCGTTTTTTTCGATTGACGGAGGCGGAAGGAGGCGTGGACAACATCTAAAATAAACTTCAGCTGCCTACCAAATTTTGACATGTTGTCTCCAAATTTCGTAGCTCTAGCTTTTATAGTCTCTGAGATCTCGATGTTCATAAAGACAGATGGACACACAGACAGGGCTATATCGACTCGGCTGTTGATGCTGATCAAGAATGCATATAGTTTATGGGGTCGCAGACGCCTCCTTCTGCCTGTATCGCACATTCGGACAAACGCAAACGGTCATGATTTTTTTTAAATCCATGGCCTAAAAACATAATATCAATATAGTCACCTTATAAAAGTAATTCGTTAATAACTTCTGTTTTTTTTTTGGAAGGAGGCGTGGACAACATCTAAAATAAACTTCAGCTGCCTACCAAATTTTGACATGTTGTCTCCAAATTTCGTAGCTCTAGCTTTTATAGTCTCTGAGATCTCGATGTTCATAAAGACAGATGGACACACAGACAGGGCTATATCGACTCGGCTGTTGATGCTGATCAAGAATGCATATAGTTTATGGAGTCGCAGATGCCTCCTTCTGCCTGTATCGCACATTCGGACAAACGCAAACGGTCATGATTTTTTTTAAATCCATGGCCTAAAAACATAATATCAATATAGTCACCTTATAAAAGTAATTCGTTAATAACTTCTGTGTTTTTTGACCGATTGTAACCAAATTTTCAGAGATCATTAAGATGATGATTTCCATTGTGTGTGCTAAAAATGAACGTTCTAGCTTTAACGTGATGCTTGGAAATCGTTTTTTTCGATTGACGGAGGCGGAAGGAGGCGTGGACAACATCTAAAATAAACTTCAGCTGCCTACCAAATTTTGACATGTTGTCTCCAAATTTCGTAGCTCTAGCTTTTATAGTCTCTGAGATCTCGATGTTCATAAAGACAGATGGACACACAGACAGGGCTATATCGACTCGGCTGTTGATGCTGATCAAGAATGTATATAGTTTATGGGTTCGCAGACGCCTCCTTCTGCCTGTATCGCACATTCGGACAAACGCAAACGGTCATGATTTTTTTTAAATCCATGGCCTAAAAACATAATATCAATATAGTCACCTTATAAAAGTAATTCGTTAATAACTTCTGTGTTTTTTGACCGATTGTAACCAAATTTTCAGAGATCATTAAGATGATGATTTCCATTGTGTGTGCTAAAAATGAACGTTCTAGCTTTAACGTGATGCTTGGAAATCGTTTTTTTCGATTGACGGAGGCGGAAGGAGGCGTGGACAACATCTAAAATAAACTTCAGCTGCCTACCAAATTTTGACATGTTGTCTCCAAATTTCGTAGCTCTAGCTTTTATAGTCTCTGAGATCTCGATGTTCATAAAGACAGATGGACACACAGACAGGGCTATATCGACTCGGCTGTTGATGCTGATCAAGAATGCATATAGTTTATGGGGTCGCAGACGCCTCCTTCTGCCTCTATCGCACATTCGGACAAACGCAAACGGTCATGATTTTTTTTAAATCCATGGCCTAAAAACATAATATCAATATAGTCACCTTAAAAAAGTAATTCGTTAATAAGGAAGAAGGCGTGGACAACATCTAAAATAAACTTCAGCTGCCTACCAAATTTTGACATGTTGTCTCCAAATTTCGTAGCTCTAGCTTTTATAGTCTCTGAGATCTCGATGTTCATAAAGACAGATGGACACACAGACAGGGCTATATCGACTCGGCTGTTGATGCTGATCAAGAATGCATATAGTTTATGGAGTCGCAGATGCCTCCTTCTGCCTGTATCGCACATTCGGACAAACGCAAACGGTCATGATTTTTTTTAAATCCATGGCCTAAAAACATAATATCAATATAGTCACCTTATAAAAGTAATTCGTTAATAACTTCTGTGTTTTTTGACCGATTGTAACCAAATTTTCAGAGATCATTAAGATGATGATTTCCATTGTGTGTGCTAAAAATGAACGTTCTAGCTTTAACGTGATGCTTGGAAATCGTTTTTTTCGATTGACGGAGGCGGAAGGAGGCGTGGACAACATCTAAAATAAACTTCAGCTGCCTACCAAATTTTGACATGTTGTCTCCAAATTTCGTAGCTCTAGCTTTTATAGTCTCTGAGATCTCGATGTTCATAAAGACAGATGGACACACAGACAGGGCTATATCGACTCGGCTGTTGATGCTGATCAAGAATGCATATAGTTTATGGGGTCGCAGATGCCTCCTTCTGCCTGTATCGCACATTCGGACAAACGCAAACGGTCATGATTTTTTTTAAATCCATGGCCTAAAAACATAATATCAATATAGTCACCTTATAAAAGTAATTCGTTAATAACTTCTGTGTTTTTTGACCGATTGTAACCAAATTTTCAGAGATCATTAAGATGATGATTTCCATTGTGTGTGCTAAAAATGAACGTTCTAGCTTTAACGTGATGCTTGGAAATCGTTTTTTTCGATTGACGGAGGCGGAAGGAGGCGTGGACAACATCTAAAATAAACTTCAGCTGCCTACCAAATTTTGACATGTTGTCTCCAAATTTCGTAGCTCTAGCTTTTATAGTCTCTGAGATCTCGATGTTCATAAAGACAGATGGACACACAGACAGGGCTATATCGACTCGGCTGTTGATGCTGATCAAGAATGCATATAGTTTATGGAGTCGCAGATGCCTCCTTCTGCCTGTATCGCACATTCGGACAAACGCAAACGGTCATGATTTTTTTTAAATCCATGGCCTAAAAACATAATATCAATATAGTCACCTTATAAAAGTAATTCGTTAATAACTTCTGTGTTTTTTGACCGATTGTAACCAAATTTTCAGAGATCATTAAGATGATGATTTCCATTGTGTGTGCTAAAAATGAACGTTCTAGCTTTAACGTGATGCTTGGAAATCGTTTTTTTCGATTGACGGAGGCGGAAGGAGGCGTGGACAACATCTAAAATAAACTTCAGCTGCCTACCAAATTTTGACATGTTGTCTCCAAATTTCGTAGCTCTAGCTTTTATAGTCTCTGAGATCTCGATGTTCATAAAGACAGATGGACACACAGACAGGGCTATATCGACTCGGCTGTTGATGCTGATCAAGAATGCATATAGTTTATGGGGTCGCAGATGCCTCCTTCTGCCTGTATCGCACATTCGGACAAACGCAAACGGTCATGATTTTTTTTAAATCCATGGCCTAAAAACATAATATCAATATAGTCACCTTATAAAAGTAATTCGTTAATAACTTCTGTGTTTTTTGACCGATTGTAACCAAATTTTCAGAGATCATTAAGATGATGATTTCCATTGTGTGTGCTAAAAATGAACGTTCTAGCTTTAACGTGATGCTTGGAAATCGTTTTTTTCGATTGACGGAGGCGGAAGGAGGCGTGGACAACATCTAAAATAAACTTCAGCTGCCTACCAAATTTTGACATGTTGTCTCCAAATTTCGTAGCTCTAGCTTTTATAGTCTCTGAGATCTCGATGTTCATAAAGACAGATGGACACACAGACAGGGCTATATCGACTCGGCTGTTGATGCTGATCAAGAATGCATATAGTTTATGGGGTCGCAGATGCCTCCTTCTGCCTGTATCGCACATTCGGACAAACGCAAACGGTCATGATTTTTTTAAATCCATGGCCTAAAAACATAATATCAATATAGTCACCTTATAAAAGTAATTCGTTAATAACTTCTGTGTTTTTTGACCGATTGTAACCAAATTTTCAGAGATCATTAAGATGATGATTTCCATTGTGTGTGCTAAAAATGAACGTTCTAGCTTTAACGTGATGCTTGGAAATCGTTTTTTTCGATTGACGGAGGCGGAAGGAGGCGTGGACAACATCTAAAATAAACTTCAGCTGCCTACCAAATTTTGACATGTTGTCTCCAAATTTCGTAGCTCTAGCTTTTATAGTCTCTGAGATCTCGATGTTCATAAAGACAGATGGACACACAGACAGGGCTATATCGACTCGGCTGTTGATGCTGATCAAGAATGCATATAGTTTATGGAGTCGCAGATGCCTCCTTCTGCCTGTATCGCACATTCGGACAAACGCAAACGGTCATGATTTTTTTTAAATCCATGGCCTAAAAACATAATATCAATATAGTCACCTTATAAAAGTAATTCGTTAATAACTTCTGTGTTTTTTGACCGATTGTAACCAAATTTTCAGAGATCATTAAGATGATGATTTCCATTGTGTGTGCTAAAAATGAACGTTCTAGCTTTAACGTGATGCTTGGAAATCGTTTTTTTCGATTGACGGAGGCGGAAGGAGGCGTGGACAACATCTAAAATAAACTTCAGCTGCCTACCAAATTTTGACATGTTGTCTCCAAATTTCGTAGCTCTAGCTTTTATAGTCTCTGAGATCTCGATGTTCATAAAGACAGATGGACACACAGACAGGGCTATATCGACTCGGCTGTTGATGCTGATCAAGAATGCATATAGTTTATGGGGTCGCAGATGCCTCCTTCTGCCTGTATCGCACATTCGGACAAACGCAAACGGTCATGATTTTTTTTAAATCCATGGCCTAAAAACATAATATCAATATAGTCACCTTATAAAAGTAATTCGTTAATAACTTCTGTGTTTTTTGACCGATTGTAACCAAATTTTCAGAGATCATTAAGATGATGATTTCCATTGTGTGTGCTAAAAATGAACGTTCTAGCTTTAACGTGATGCTTGGAAATCGTTTTTTTCGATTGACGGAGGCGGAAGGAGGCGTGGACAACATCTAAAATAAACTTCAGCTGCCTACCAAATTTTGACATGTTGTCTCCAAATTTCGTAGCTCTAGCTTTTATAGTCTCTGAGATCTCGATGTTCATAAAGACAGATGGACACACAGACAGGGCTATATCGACTCGGCTGTTGATGCTGATCAAGAATGCATATAGTTTATGGGGTCGCAGATGCCTCCTTCTGCCTGTATCGCACATTCGGACAAACGCAAACGGTCATGATTTTTTTAAATCCATGGCCTAAAAACATAATATCAATATAGTCACCTTATAAAAGTAATTCGTTAATAACTTCTGTGTTTTTTGACCGATTGTAACCAAATTTTCAGAGATCATTAAGATGATGATTTCCATTGTGTGTGCTAAAAATGAACGTTCTAGCTTTAACGTGATGCTTGGAAATCGTTTTTTTCGATTGACGGAGGCGGAAGGAGGCGTGGACAACATCTAAAATAAACTTCAGCTGCCTACCAAATTTTGACATGTTGTCTCCAAATTTCGTAGCTCTAGCTTTTATAGTCTCTGAGATCTCGATGTTCATAAAGACAGATGGACACACAGACAGGGCTATATCGACTCGGCTGTTGATGCTGATCAAGAATGCATATAGTTTATGGAGTCGCAGATGCCTCCTTCTGCCTGTATCGCACATTCGGACAAACGCAAACGGTCATGATTTTTTTAAATCCATGGCCTAAAAACATAATATCAATATAGTCACCTTATAAAAGTAATTCGTTAATAACTTCTGTGTTTTTTGACCGATTGTAACCAAATTTTCAGAGATCATTAAGATGATGATTTCCATTGTGTGTGCTAAAAATGAACGTTCTAGCTTTAACGTGATGCTTGGAAATCGTTTTTTTCGATTGACGGAGGCGGAAGGAGGCGTGGACAACATCTAAAATAAACTTCAGCTGCCTACCAAATTTTGACATGTTGTCTCCAAATTTCGTAGCTCTAGCTTTTATAGTCTCTGAGATCTCGATGTTCATAAAGACAGATGGACACACAGACAGGGCTATATCGACTCGGCTGTTGATGCTGATCAAGAATGCATATAGTTTATGGGGTCGCAGATGCCTCCTTCTGCCTGTATCGCACATTCGGACAAACGCAAACGGTCATGATTTTTTTTAAATCCATGGCCTAAAAACATAATATCAATATAGTCACCTTATAAAAGTAATTCGTTAATAACTTCTGTGTTTTTTGACCGATTGTAACCAAATTTTCAGAGATCATTAAGATGATGATTTCCATTGTGTGTGCTAAAAATGAACGTTCTAGCTTTAACGTGATGCTTGGAAATCGTTTTTTTCGATTGACGGAGGCGGAAGGAGGCGTGGACAACATCTAAAATAAACTTCAGCTGCCTACCAAATTTTGACATGTTGTCTCCAAATTTCGTAGCTCTAGCTTTTATAGTCTCTGAGATCTCGATGTTCATAAAGACAGATGGACACACAGACAGGGCTATATCGACTCGGCTGTTGATGCTGATCAAGAATGCATATAGTTTATGGGGTCGCAGATGCCTCCTTCTGCCTGTATCGCACATTCGGACAAACGCAAACGGTCATGATTTTTTTAAATCCATGGCCTAAAAACATAATATCAATATAGTCACCTTATAAAAAGTAATTCGTTAATAACTTCTGTGTTTTTTGACCGATTGTAACCAAATTTTCAGAGATCATTAAGATGATGATTTCCATTGTGTGTGCTAAAAATGAACGTTCTAGCTTTAACGTGATGCTTGGAAATCGTTTTTTCGATTGACGGAGGCGGAAGGAGGCGTGGACAACATCTAAAATAAACTTCAGCTGCCTACCAAATTTTGACATGTTGTCTCCAAATTTCGTAGCTCTAGCTTTTATAGTCTCTGAGATCTCGATGTTCATAAAGACAGATGGACACACAGACAGGGCTATATCGACTCGGCTGTTGATGCTGATCAAGAATGCATATAGTTTATGGAGTCGCAGACGCCTCCTTCTGCCTGTATCGCACATTCGGACAAACGCAAACGGTCATGATTTTTTTTAAATCCATGGCCTAAAAACATAATATCAATATAGTCACCTTATAAAAGTAATTCGTTAATAACTTCTGTGTTTTTTGACCGATTGTAACCAAATTTTCAGAGATCATTAAGATGATGATTTCCATTGTGTGTGCTAAAAATGAACGTTCTAGCTTTAACGTGATGCTTGGAAATCGTTTTTTTCGATTGACGGAGGCGGAAGGAGGCGTGGACAACATCTAAAATAAACTTCGGCTGCCTACCAAATTTTGATATGTTGTCTCCAAATTTCGTAGCTCTAGCTTTTACAGTCTCTGAGATCTCGATGTTCATAAAGACAGATG
>JAECWR010000177.1:0-42015 GCA_018150935.1 Drosophila pruinosa
ATCAAAACATCAAAAAACATCAAAACATCAAAAACATCAAAACATCAACAAAAAACATCCAAACATCAAAAACATAAATAACATCAAAACATCAAAAACATCAAAAACATCAAAAAAAAAAAAAAAAAAAAACATCATAAACATCAAAACATCTAAAAAAAATCAAAAACATTAAAAACATCAAAAACATCAAAAAAACAAGAAAACTGATCATCAAAAACATCAAAAACATCAAAAACATCAAAACATCAAAAAACATCAAAAACATCAAAAACATCAAAAACATCAAAACATCAAAACATCAAAAACATCAAAAACATCAAAACATCATAAACATCAAAAACATCAAAACATCAAAAACATCAAAACATCGAAACATCAAAACATCAAAACCTCAAAAACATCAAAAACATAAACATCAAAACATCAAAACATCAAAAACATCAAAAACATCAAAAACATCAAAAACATCCAAAAAACATCAAAACCATCAAAAACATCAAAACATCAAAACATCAAAAACATCAAAAACATCAAAGCATTAAACATCAAAAACATCAAAACATCAAAACATCAAAAACATCAAAAACATCAAAACATCAAAAACATCAAAAACATCAAAACATCAAAAACATCAAAGACATCAAAAACATCAAAGACATCAAAAACATCAAAAACATCAAAAACATCAAAACATCAAAAACATCAAAACATCAAAAACATCAAAAACATCAAAACATCAAAAACATCAAAAACATCAAAAAATATCAAAAACATTAAAAACATCAAAAAAATCAAAAACGCCAAAAACATCAAAACATCAAAACATCAAGAACATCAAAAACATCAAAAACATCAAAAACATCAAAAACATCAAAAACATCAAAAACATCAAAAACATCAAAAACATCTAAAACATCAAAAACATCAAAAACATCAAAAACATCAAAAACATTAAAAACATCAAAACACTAAAAACATCACAAACATCAAAAACATGAAAAACATCAAAAACATCAAAAACATCAAAAACATCAAAAACATCAAAAACATCAAAAACATCAAAAGCATTAAAAACATCAAAAACACCAAAAACATCAAAAACATCAAAAACATCAAAAACATCAAAAACATCAAAAACATCAAAAACATAAAAAAAATCAAAAACATCAAAAACATCAAAAACATCAAAAACATCAAAAACATCAAAAACATCAAAAACATCAAAAACATCAAAAACATCAAAACAACAAAAACATCAAAACATCAAAAACATCAAAAACATCAAAAACATCAAAAACATCAAAAACATCAAAACATCAAAAACATCAAAAACATCAAAAACATCAAAAACATCAAAAACATCAAAAACATCAAAAACATCAAAAACACTAAGAACATCACAAACATCAAAAACATGAAAAACATCAAAAAACATCAAAACATCAAAAACATCAAAAACATCAAAAACATCAAAAACATCAAAAACATCAAAAACATCAAAACATCAAAAACATCAAAACATCAAAAAACATCAAAAACAACAAAAACATCAAAAACATCAAAAACATCAAAAACATCAAAAACATCAAAAACATCAAAAACATCAAAAACATCAAAAACATCAAAAACATCAAAAACATCTAAAACATCAAAAACATCAAAAACATCAAAAACATCAAAAACATTAAAAACATCAAAACACTAAAAACATCACAAACATCAAAAACATCAAAAACATCAAAATCATCAAAAACATCAAAAGATCAAAAACCTCAAAAAAATAAAAAACTTTAGAAACATCAAAAACATCAAAAAAAAAAAAAACATCAAATACTTTAAAAATATCAAAAAAATCAAAATATCAAAAACATCAAAAACATAATAACATCAAAAACATCAAAAACAACAAAAAACACCAAAACATCAAAAACATCAAAAACATCTAAAACATCAAAAATATCAAAAACATCAAAAACATCAAAACATCAAAAGCATCAAAAACATCAATAACATCAAAAAAAATCAAATAAAAACATCAAAAACATCAAAAACATCAATCACATCAAAAACATCAAAAACATCAAAAACATTAAAAAACATCAAAAACATAAATAACATCAAAAACTTCAAAAACATCAAAAACATCAAAAAAAAAAAAAACATCAAACATCAAAAATCTAAAAAAACATCAAAACCATTAAAAACATCAAAAACATCAAAAATCTAAAAACAAGAAAAACTGATCATCAAAAACATCAAAAAACATCAAAAACATCAAAACATCAAAAACATCAAAAACATCAAAAGCATCAAAAACATCAAAAACATCAAAAACATCAAAAACATCAAAAACATCAAAAACATCAAAAACATCAAAAACATCATAAACATCAAAAAACATCAAAAACATCAAAACATCAAAAACATCAAAAACATCAAAAAACATCAACAACTTTAGAAACATCAAAAACATCAAAAACATCAAAAACATCAAAACATTAAAAACATCAAAAACATCAAAAACATCAAAAACATCAAAACATCAAAAACATGAAAAACATCAAAAACATCAAAAACATCAAAAACATCAAAACATCAAAAACATCGAAAACATCAAAAACATCAAAAACATCAAAAACATCAAAAACATCAAAACACTAAGAACATCAACAAACATCAAAAACATCAAAAACATCAAAAACATCAAAAACATCAAAAGCATTAAAAACATCAAAAAACACTAAGAACATCACAAACATCAAAAACATCAAAACATCAAAAACATCAAAAACATCAAAACATCAAAAACATCAAAAACATCAAAACATCAAAACATCAAAAACATCAAAAATATCAAAAACATTAAAAACATCAAAAACATCAAAAACGCCAAAAACATCAAAAACATCAAAAACATCAAAAACATCAAGAACATCAAAAACATCAAAAACATCAAAACATCAAAAACATCAAAAACATCAAAAACATCAAAACATCAAAACATCTAAAACATCAAAAACATCAAAAACATCAAAAACATCAAAAACATCAAAAACACTAAGAACATCACAAACATCAAAAACATGAAAAACATCAAAAAACATCAAAAACATCAAAAACATCAAAAACATCAAAAACATCAAAAACATCAAAAACATCAAAAGCATTAAAAACATCAAAAACACTAAGAACATCACAAACATCAAAACATCAAAAACATCAAAAACATCAAAACATAAAAAAATCAAAAACGCCAAAAACATCAATAACATCAAAAACATCAAAAACATCAAAAACAACAAAAACATCAAAACATCAAAAAACATCAAAAACAACAAAAACATCAAAAACATCAAAAACATCAAAAACATCAAAAACATCAAAAACATCAAAAACATCAAAAACATCAAAATCATCAAAAACATCAAAAACATCAAAAACATCAAAATCATCAAAACATCAAAAGATCAAAAACCTCAAAAAAACATAAAAAACTTTAGAAACATCAAAAAAAAAAAACCCAAAAATACTTCAAAAATATCAAAAAAATCAAAATATCAAAAACATCAAAAACATAATAACATCAAAAACATCAAAAACAGTAAAAAACATCAAAAGCATCAAAAACATCAAAAACATCAACAACATCTCAAACATCAAAAATATCAAAAATATCAAAAACATCGAAAACATCAAAAACATCAAAAGCATCAAAAACAACAATCACATAAAAAAAATCAAATAAACATCAAAAACATCAATCACATCAAAAACATCAAAAACATCAATAACATCAAAAACATTAAAAAACATCAAAAACATAAATAACATCAAAAAAATCAAATAAACATCAAAAACATCAATAACATCAAATACATTAAAAAACATCAAAAACATCAAAAGCATCAAAAACTTCAAAAACATCAAAAACATCAAAAACATCAAAAACATCAAATACATCAAAAACATCAAAAAACATCAAAAAACATCAATAACATCAAAAACATCAAAAACATCAAAAATATCAAAAACATCAAATCATCAGAAACATCAAAACATAAAAAACTTTACAAAAACATCAAAAAAAAAAAACATCAAAAACATCAAAAACATCAAAAAACATCAAAAACATCAATAACATCAAAAACATCAAAAACATCAAAAATATCAAAAACATCAAAAATATCAAATCATCAAAAACATCAAAACATCAAAAACTTTACAAAAAATCAAAATCAAAAAAAAAAAAACATCAAAAACATCAAAAATATCAAAAACATCAAAAACATCAAATCATCAGAAACATCAAAACATCTAAAACTTTACAAAAATATAAAAAAAGAAAAACATCAATAACATCAAAAACATCAAAAACATCAAAAATATCAAAAACATCAAGTCATCAGAAACATCAACACATCAAAAACTTTACAAAAAATCAAAAAAAAAAAAAAACATCAAAAACATCAAAACATCAAAAACATCAAAAACATCAAAAACATCAAAAACATCAAAACATCAAAAACATCAAAAACATCAAAAACATCAAAAACATCAAAAACATCAAAAACATCAAAAACATCAAAAACATCAAAAACATCAAAAAACATCAAAAACATCAAAAACATCAAAAACATCAAAAACATCAAAAACATCAAAAACATCGAAAACATCAAAAACATCAAAAGCATCAAAAACATCAATCACATAAAAAAACATCAAATAAACATCAAAAACATCAATAACATCAAAAACATCAAAACATCAATAACATCAAAAACATTAAAAAACATCAAAACATAAATAACATCAAAAAAATCAAATAAACATCTAAAACATCAAAAACATCAATAACATCAAAAACATTAAAAAACATCAAAACATCAAAATCATCAAAAACTTCAATAACATCAAAAACATCAAAAACATCAAAAACATCAATAACATCAAAAAACATCAAAAACATCAATAACATCAAAAACATCAAAAACATCAAAAAACATCAAAAACATCAAAAATATCAAATCATCAGAAACATCAAAACATCAAAAACTTTACAAAAATATAAAAAAACAAAAACATCAATAACATCAAAAACATCAAAAACATCAAAAATATCAAAAACATCAAGTCATCAGAAACATCAAAACATCAAAAACTTTACAAAAACATCAAAAAAAAAAAAAAACATCAAAAACATCAAAAACATCAAAAAACATCAAAAACATCAAAAACATCAAAAATATCAAAACATCAAAAACATCAAATCATCAGAAACATCAAAACATCAAAACATCAAAAACTTTACAAAAACTCAAAAAAAAACATCAAAAATATCAAAAAACATCAAAAACATCAGAAACATCAATAACATCAAAAGACATAAAAACATCAAAAACATCAATAACATCAAAAACATCAAAAACATCAAAACATCAAAAATATCAAAAACATCAAAAACATCAAAAACATCAAAAATCTCAAAAAACATCAACAACTTTAGAAACATCAAAAACATCAAAAAACATTAAAAACATCAAAAACATTAAAAACATTAAAAACATCAATAACATCGATAACATCAAAAACATCAATAACATCATAAACATCAAAAACATCAACATATAACATCAAAAACATCAAAAACATCAAAAACATCAAACACCTCAAAAAACAGTAAAAACTTTAGAAACATCAAAACATCAAAAACATTAAAAACATCAAAAACATCAAAAACATCAATAACATCAAAAACATCAATAACATAAAAAAAAACAAAAACATCAAAAAACATTAAAAACATCAAAAACATCAATAACATCAATAACATCAAAAACATCAATAACATCATAAACATCAAAAACATCAACATAAAACATCAAAAACAACAAAAACATCAAAAACATCAAAAACATCACAAACATCAAAACATCAAAAACATCAATAACATCAATAACATCAAAAATTTCAGAAACATCAAAAACATCAAAAACAAAAAGAAAAAAAAACATCATAAACATCAAAAACATCAAAAAAAATCAAAAACATTAAAAACATCAAAAACATAAAAAACAAAAAATAGAAAAACTGAACATCAAACACATCAAAAACATCAAAAACATCAAAAACATCAAAAACATCAAAAACATCAAAAAACATCAAAAACATCAAAAACATCAAAAACATCAAAAACATCAAAAACATCAAAAACATCAAAAACATCAAAAACATCAAAAACATCAAAAACATCAAAAACATCAAAACACCAAAAACATCAAAAACATCAAAAACATCAAAACATCAAAAAACATCAAAACATCAAAAACATACAAAACATCAAAAACATCAAAAACATCACAAACATCAAAAACATCAAAAACATTAAAAACATCAAAAACATCAAAAACTTCAAAAACATCAAATACATCAAAAAACATCAAAAAACATTAATAACATCAAAAACATCAAAAACATCAAAAACATCAAAACATCAAAAACATTAAAAACATCAAAACATCAAAAACATCAAAAGCATCAAAAACATCAAAAACATCAAAAACATCAAAAACATCAAAAACATCAAAAACATCAAAAACATCAAAAACATCAAAAACATCAAAAACATCAAAAACATCAAAAACATCAAAAACATCAAAAACATCAAAAACATCAAAAACATCAAAAACATCAAAAACATCAAAAACATCAAAAACATCAAAAACATCAAAAACATCCAAAACATCAAAAACATCAAAAACATCAAAAACATCAAAAACATCAAAAACATCAAAAACATCAAAAACATCAAAAACATCAAAACATCAAAAACATCCAAAACATCAAAAACATCAAAAACATCAAAAACATCAAAAACATCAAAAACATCAAAAACATCAAAAACATCAAAAACATCAAAAACATCAAAAACATCAAAAACATCAAAAACATCAAAAACAAAAACATCAAATAAACATCAAAAACATCAATAACATCAAAAACATCAAAAACATCAATAACATCAAAAACATTAAAAAACATCAAAAACATAAATAACATCAAAAACATCAAATAAACATCTAAAACATCAAAAACATCAAAAACATCAAAAACATTAAAAAACATCAAAAACATCAAAAGCATCAAAAACATCAATAACATCAAAAACATCAAAAACATCAAAAACATCAATAACATCAAAAACATCAAAAACATCAAAAACATCAAAAACATCAAAAACATCAAAAACATCAAAACATCAAAAACATCAAAAACATCAAAACATCAAAAACATCAAAACTTTACAAAACATCAAAAAAAAGAAAACATCAATAACATCAAAAACATCAAAAACATCAAAAACATCAAAATATCAAAAACATCAAATCATCAAAAACATCAAAACATCAAAACATCAAAAACTTCAAAAAATCAAAAAAAAAAAAAAAACATCAAAAACATCAAAAACATCAAAAAACATCAAAAACATCAAAAACATCAAAAGACAAAAAACATCAAAAACATCAATAACATCAAAAAACATTAAAAACATCAAACATCAAAAATATCAAAAACATCAAAAACATCAAAAACATCAAAATCATCAAAGAACATCAACAACTTTAGAAACATCAAAAACATCAAAAACATTAAAAACATCAAAAACATCAAAAACATCAATAACATCAAAAACATCAAAAACATCAAAAACATCAATAACATCAAAAACATCAAAAACATTAAAAACATCAAAAACATCAATAACATCAAAAACATCAATAACATCAAAAACATCAAAAACATCAACAACATAAAACATCAAAACATCAAAAACATCAAAAACATCAAACACCTCAAAAACAGTAACAACTCAAAAACATCAAAAACATCAAAAACATTAAAAACATCAAAAACATCAAAAAACATCAATAACATCAAAAACATCAATAACATAAAAACATCAAAAACATCAAAAAACATTAAAAACATCAAAAACATCAAAAACATCAATAACATCAAAAACATCAATAACATCATAAACATCAAAAACATCAACATATAACATCAAAAACATCAAAAACATCAAAAACATCAAAAACATCAAAAACATCAAAAACATCAAAAACATCAAAAACATCACTAACATCAATAACATCAAAAACTTCAAAAACATCAAAAACATCAAAAAAAGAAAAAAAAACATCATAAACATCAAAAACATAAAAAAAAAATCAAAAACATTAAAAACATCAAAAACATAAAAACATAGAAAAACTGAACATCAAAAACATCAAAAACATCAAAAACATCAAAAACATCAAAAACATCAAAAACATCAAAAACATCAAAAACATCAAAAACATCAAAAACATCAAAAACATCAAAAACATCAAAAACACCAAAAACATCAAAAACATCAAAAACACCAAAAACATCAAAAACATCAAAAACATCAAAAACATCCAAAACATCAAAAACATCAAAAACATCAAAAACATCAAAAACATCAAAAACATCAAAAACATCAAAAACATCAAAAACATCAAAAACATCAAAAACATCAAAAACATCAAAAACATCAAAAACATTAAAAACATCAAAAACATCAAAAACATCAAAAACATCAAAAACATCAAAAACATCAAAACATCAAAAACATCAAAAACATCAAAAACATCAAAAAGCACCAAAAACATCAAAAACATCAAAAACATTAAAAACATCAAAAACATCAAAACATCAAAAACATCAAAACATCAAAAACAACAAAACACAATTACAAAAACATCAAAAAAAAAACACATCAAAAACATCAAAACATCAAAAACATCAAAAACATCAAAAACATCAAAACACTACAAACATCAAAAACATCAAAAACATCAAAAACATCAAAAACATCAAAAACATCAAAAACATCCAAAACATCAAAAGCACTAAAAACATCAAAAACATCAATAACATCAAAAACATTAAAAACATCAAAACATCAAAAACATCAAAAACATCAAAAACATCAAAAACATCAACAACTTTAAAAACATCAAAAACATCAAAAAACATCAAAAACATCAAAAGACATCAATAACATCAAAAACATCAAAAACATCAAAAACATCAAAAACATCAAAAACATCAAAAACATCAAAAACATCAAAAACATCAAAAACATCAAAATCATCAAAAACATCAAAACATCAAAAACATCAAAAACATCAAAAACATCAAAAACATCAAAACATCAAAAACATCAACAACTTAAAACATCAAAAACATCAAAAACATCAAAAAAAACATCAAAAACATCAAAAACATCAAAAACATCAAAAACATCAATAACATCAAAAACATCAAAAACATCAAAAACATCAAAACATCAAAACATCAAAACATCAAAAACATCAAACACCTCAAACAATAGTAACAACTTCAAAAACATCAAAAACATCAAAAAACATTAAAAACATCAAAAACATCAAAAACATCAAAAACATCAAAAACATAAATAACATCAAAAACATCAAAAACATCAAAAACATCAAAAACATCAAAAAAACATCAAAACATCAAAAACATCAAAAACATCAAAATCATCAAAACATCAAAACATCAAAAACATCAAAAACATCAAAAACATCAAAAACATCAAAAACATCAAAACATCAAAACATCAAAAACATCAAAAACATCAAAAACATCAAAAACATCAAAAACATCAAAAACATCAAAAACATCAAAAACATCAAAAACATCAAAAACATCAAAAACATTAAAAACATCAAAACATCAAAAACATCAAAAACATCAAAAACATCAAAAAAATAGTAACAACATCAAAACATCAAAAACATCAAAAAAAACATTAAAAACATCAATAACATCAAAAACATCAAAAACATCAAAAACATCAAAAACATCAAAAACATCAAAAACATCAAAAACATCAAAAACATCAAAAACATCAAAAACATCAAAAACATCAAAAACATCAAAAACATCAAAAACATCAAAAACATCAAAACATCAAAACATCAAAACATCAAAAACATCAAAAACATCAAAAACATCAAAAACATTCAAAAACATCAAAAACATCAAAAACCAAAAACATCAAAAAAAAAAAACATCAAAAACATCAAAACCATCAAAAACAAAAACATCAAAAACATCAAAAACATCAAAAACATAAAAAAATGAAAAACATAAACATCAAAAACATCAAAAACATCAAAAACATCAAAAACATCAAAAACATCAAAAACATCAAAAACATCAAAAACATCAAAAACATCAAAAACATCAAAAACATCAAAAACATCAAAACATCAAAAACATCAAAAACATCAAAAACATCAAAACATCAAAAACATCAAAACCATCAAAACATCAAAAACATCAAAAACATCAAAAACATCAAAAACATCAAAAACATCAAAAACATCAAAAACATCAAAAACATCAAAAACATCAAAAACATCACAAACATCAAAAACATCAAAAACATCAAAAACATCAAAAACATCAAAAACATCAAAAACATTAAAAACATCAAAAACATCAAAAACATCAAAAACATCAAAAACATCAAAAACATCAAAAACATCAAAAACATCAAAAACATCAAAAACATCAAAAACATCAAAAACATCAAAAACATCAAAACATCAAAAACATCAAAAACATCAAAACTACAATCACAAAACATCAAAAAAAAAAACACATCAAAAACATCAAAAACATCAAAAACATCAAAAACATCAAAAACATCAAAACATCAAAAACATCAAAAACATCCAAAACATCAAAAACACTAAAAACATCAAAAACATCAAAAACATCAAAAACATCAAAAACATCAAAACATCAAAAACATCAAAAACATCAAAAACATCAAAAACATCAAAAACATCAAAAAACATCAAAAACATCAAAAACATCAAAAACATCAAAAACATCAAAAACATCAAAAACATCAAAAACATCAAAAACATCAAAAACATCAAAAACATCAAAAACATCAAAAACATCAAAAACATCAAAACATCAAAAACATCAAAAACATCAAAAACATCAAAAAACATTAAAAACATCAAAAACATCAAAAACATCAAAAACATTAAAAACATCAAAAACATCAAAAACATCAAAAACATCAAAAACATCAAAAACATAAATAACATCAAAAACATCAAAAACATCAAAAACATCAAAAAACATCAAAAACATCAAAAACATCAATAACATCAAAAACATCAAAAACATCAAAAACATCAAAAACATCAAAAACATCAAAACATATAACATCAAAAACATCAAAAACATCAAAAACATCAAAAACATCAAAAACATCAAAAACATCAAAAACATCAAAAACATCAAAAACATCAAAAACATCAAAAACATCAAAAACATCAAAAACATCAAAAACATCAAAAACATCAAAAACATCAAAAACATCAAAAACATCAAAAACATCAAAAACATCAAAAACATCAAAAACATCAAAAACATCAAAAACATCAAAAACATCAAAAACATCAAAAACATCAAAAACATCAAAACATCAAAAAACATCAAAACATCAAAACATCAAAAACATCAAAAACATTAAAAACATCAAAAACATCAAAAACATCAAAAACATCAAAAACATCAAAAACATCAAAAACATTAAAAACATCAAAAACATCAAAAACATCAAAAACATCAAAAACATCAAAAACATCAAAAACATCAAAAACATCAAAAACATCAAAAACATCAAAAACATCAAAACATCAAAAACATCAAAACATCAAAAACATTACAAAAACATCAAAAAACAAACACATCAAAAACATCAAAAACATCCAAAACATCAAAAAACATCAAAAACATCAAAAACATCAAAACACTAAAAACATCAAAAACATCAAAAACATCAAAAACATCAAAAACACCAAAAACATCAAAAACATCAAAAACATCAAAAACACCAAAAACATCAAAAACATCAAAAACATCAAAAACATCAAAAACATCAAAAACATCAAAAACATCAAAAACATCAAAAACATCAAAAACATCAAAAACATCAAAAACATCAAAACCAAAAACATCAAAAACATCAAAAACATCAAAAAACATCAAAAACATTAAAAACATCAAAACATCAAAAACATCAAAAAGCATCAAAAACATCAAAAACATCAAAAACATCAAAAACATCAAAAACATCAAAAACATCAAAAACATCAAAAACATCAAAAACATCAAAACATCAAAAACATCAAAAAACATCAAAAACATCAAAACATCAAAAACATCAAAAACATCAAAAACATCAAAAACATCAAAAACATCAAAAACATCAAAAACATCAAAAACATCAAAAACATCAAAAACATCAAAAACATTAAAAACATCAAAAACATCAAAAACATCAAAAACATCAAAAACATCAAAAACATCAAAAACATCAAAAACAATTAAAAACATCAAAAACATCAAAAACATCAAAACATCAAAAACATCAAAAACATCAAAAACATCAAAAAACATCAAAAACATCAAAAACATCAAAACACTACAAACATTAAAAACATTAAAAACATCAAAAACATCAAAAACATCAAAAACATCAAAAACATCAAAAACACTAAAAACATCAAAAACATCAAAAACATCAAAAACATCAAAAACATCAAAAACATCAAAAACATCAAAAACATCAAAAACATCAAAAACATCAAAAACATCAAAAACATCAAAAACATCAAAAACATCAAAAACATCAAAAACATCAAAAACATCAAAAACATCAAAAACATCAAAAACATCAAAAACATCAAAAACATCAAAAACATCAAAAACATCAAAAACATCAAAAACATCAAAACATCAAAAACATCAAAAACATCAAAAACATCAAAAACATCAAAAACATCAAAAACATCAAAACATCAAAAACATCAAAACATCAAAACATCAAAAACATCAAAAAAAAAACACATCAAAAACATCAAAAACATCAAAAACATCAAAAACATCAAAAACATCAAAAACATCAAAAACACTACAAACATCAAAAACATCAAAAACATCAAAAAACATCAAAAACATCAAAAACATCAAAAACATCAAAAACATCAAAAACACTAAAAACATCAAAAACATCAAAAACATCAAAAACATCAAAAACATCAAAAACATCAAAAACATCAAAAACATCAAAAACATCAAAAACATCAAAAACATCAAAAACATCAAATACATCAAAAACATCAAAAACATCAAAAACATCAAAAACATCAAAAACATCAAAAACATCAAAAACATCAAAAACATTAAAAACATCACAAACATCAAAAACATCAAAAACATCAAAACATCAAAACATCAAAAACATTACAAAACATCAAAAACCAAACACATCAAAAACATCAAAAACATCAAAACATCAAAAACATCAAAAACATCAAAAACATCAAAAACACTACAAACATCAAAAACATTAAAAACATCAAAAAACATCAAAAACATCAAAAACATCAAAAACATCAAAAACATCAAAAACATCAAAAACATCAAAAACATCAATAACATCAAAAACATCAAAAACATCAAAACATCAAACATCAAAACATCAAAAACATCAAAAACATCAAAAACATCAAAAACATCAAAACCAAAAACATCAACAACATCAAAAACATCAAAAACATCAAAAAACATCAAAAACATCAAAAACATCAAATAACATCAAAAACATCAAAAACATCAAAAACATCAAAAACATCAATAACATCAAAAACATCAAAAACATCAAAAACATCAAAAACATCAAAACATCAAAAACATCAAAAACATCAAAACATCAAAAACATCAAAAACATCAAAAACATCAAAAACATCAAAAACATCAAAAACATCAACAACTTCAAAAACATCAAAAACATCAAAAACATCAAAAACATCAAAAACATCAAAAACATCAAAAACATCAAAAACATCAAAAACATCAAAAACATCAAAAACATCAAAAACATCAAAAACATCAAAAACATCAAAAACATCAAAAACATCAAAAACATCAAAAAACATAACAACATCAAAAACATCAAAAACATCAAAAAACATCAAAAACATCAAAAACATCAAAAAACATCAAAAACATAAATAACATCAAAAACATCAAAAACATCAAAACATCAAAAACATCAAAAACATCAATAACATCAAAAACATCAAAAACATCAAAAACATCAAAAACATCAAAACATCAAAACATCAAAAACATCAAAAACATCAAAACATCAAAAACATCAAAAACATCAAAAACATCAAAAACATCAATAACATCAAAAACTTCAAAAACATCAAAAACATCAAAAACAAAAAAAAAAAAACATCAAAAACATCAAAAACATCTAAAAACATCAAAAACATTAAAAACATCAAAAACATCAAAAAAAAAAATCACAAAAACTCAAAACATCAAAAACATCAAAAACATCAAAAACATCAAAAACATCAAAAACATCAAAAACATCAAAAACATCAAAAACATCAAAAACATCAAAAACATCAAAAACATCAAAAACATCAAAAACATCAAAAACATCAAAAACATCAAAAACATCAAAAACATCAAAAACATCACAAACATCAAAAACATCAAAAACATCAAAAAACATCAAAAACATCAAAAACATCAAAAAAAAAACAAAAAAAACATCAAAAACATCAAAAACATCAAAACAAAAAAAACATCAAAAACATCAAAAACATCAAAAACATCAAAAAAAAATAAAAAATCAAAACATCAAAAACATCAAAAACATCAAAAACATCAAAAACATCAAAAACATCAAAAACATCAAAAACATCAAAAACATCAAAAACATCAAAAACATCAAAAACATCAAAAACATCCAAAACATCAAAAACATCAAAAACATCAAAAACATCACAAACATCAAAAACATCAAAAACATCAAAAACATCAAAAACATCAAAAACATCAAAAACATCAAAAACATCAAAAACATCAAAAACATCAAAAACATCAAAAACATCAACAACATCAAAAACATCAAAAACATCAAAAACATCAAAAACATCAAAAACATCAAAAACATCAAAAACATCAAAAACATCAAAAACATCAAAAACATCAAAAACATCAAAAACATCAAAAACATCAAAAACATCAAAAACATCAAAAACATCAAAAACATCAAAAACATCAAAACATCAAAAACATCAAAAACATCAAAAACATCAAAACATCAAAAAACATCAAAAACATCAAAAACATCAAAACATCAAAAACATCAAAAACATCAAAAACATCAAAAACATCAAAAACATCAAAAACATCAAAAACATCAAAACATCAAAAACATCAAAAACATCAAAAAAAAAAAAAACATCAAAAACATCAAAAACATCAAAACATCAAAAAAAAAACATCAAAAACATCTAAAACATCAAAAACACTACAAACATCAAAAACATCAAAAACATCAAAAACATCAAAAACATCAAAAACATCAAAAACATCAAAAACACTAAAAACATCAAAAACATCAAAAACATCAAAAACAATAAAAACATCAAAAACATCAAAAACATCAAAAACATCAAAAACATCAAAACATCAAAAACATCAAAAACATCAAAAACATCAAAAACATCAAAAACATCAAAAACATCAAAAACATCAAAAACATCAAAAACACAAAACATCAAAAACATCAAAAACATCAAAAACATCAAAAACATCAAAAACATCAAAAACATCAAAAAAACAAAAACATCAAAAACATCAAAACATCAAAAACAAAACATCAAAACATCAAAAACATCAAAAACATCAAAAACATCAAAAACATCAAAAACATCAAAAACATCAAAAACATCAAAAACATCAAAAACATCAAAAACATCAAAAACATCAAAAACATCAAAACAATAAAAAGCTCATCAAAACTATCAAAAACATCAAAAACATCAAAAACACCAATTTTAACATCAAAACATCAAAACATCAAAAACATCAAAAACATACAAAAAACAAAAACATACTAAAAACACCAAAAATCAAAACATCAAAATTCTTCGAAGTATTAACTCGGCACTCAATATTGAACACCATTAATCATCAAAGTCATACAAAACATCAAAAACATCAAAATGCATCAAAAACATCAAAAAAGTAATATCTTAAAAACATCTTTTAAACATCAAAACATCAAAAACATCAAAAACATCAAAATGTGATTAGCATTGTAAAAACATCAAAAAATCAAAAACGTTCAGGTTTAAAACGACGCTTGCAATCCAAACATCAAAAACAAACTGATCTGCGTGCAACAATAACATAAAACTATCGAAAAATGGCATCATAGTCGAATCAGTCATACAGAACAGACACAGAGACATCATATCGTCAACGCATCAAAAACATCAAAAACTTCAAAACATCAGAAACATCCTCTCACAAAAACATTCTCCACAAAACATAAAACTCAATCAAAAAAACATCAAAAACATCAAAAACATCAAAAACATCAAAAACATCAAAAACATCAAAAACATCAAAAACATCAAAAACATCAAAAACATCAAAAACATCAAAAACATCAAAAACATCAAAAACATCAAAAACATCAAAAACATCAAAAACATCAAAAACATCAAAAACATCAAAACATCAAAAACATCAAAAACATCAAAAACATCAAAAACATCAAAACATCAAAACAACAAAACATCAAAAACATCAAAAACATCAAAAACATCAAACAACATCAAAAACATCAAAAACATCAAAAACATCAAAAAAAAACATCAAAAACATCAAAAACATCAAAAAACATCAAAAACATCAAAACATCAAAAACATCAAAAACATCAAAAACATCAAAAACATCAAAAACATCAAAAACATCAAAACATCAAAAACATCAAAAACATCAAAAACATCAAAAACATCAAAAACATCAAAAACATCAAAAACATCCAAAACATCAAAAACATCAAAAACATCAAAAACATCAAAAACATCAAAAACATCAAAAACATCAAAAACATCAAAAACATCAAAAACATCAAAAACATCAAAAACATCAAAAACATCAAAAACATCAAAAACATCAAAAACATCAAAAACATCAAAACATCAAGAAACATCAAAAACATCAAAAACATCAAAAACATCAAAAACATCAAAAACATCAAAAACATCAAAACATCAAAAACATCAAAAACATCAAAAAAAAAAAAAAAAAAACATCAAAAACATCAAAAACATCAAAAACATCAAAAACATCAAAAACATCAAAAACATCAAAAAACAAAAAAAAAAAACATAAAAACATCAAAAACATCAAAAACATCAAAAACATCAAAAACATCAAAAACATCAAAAACATCAAAAACATCAAAATCATCAAAAACATCAAAAACATCAAAAACATCAAAAACATCAAAAACATCAAAAACATCAAAAACATCAAAACATCAAAAACATCAAAAACATCAAAAACATCAAAACATCAAAAACATCAAAAACATCAAAAACATCAAAAACATCAAAAACATCAAAACAACAAAAACATCAAAACATCAAAAACATCAAAAACATCAAAAACATCAAAAACATCAAAAACATCAAAAACATCAAAAACATCAAAAACATCAAAAACATCAAAAACATCAAAAACATCAAAAAACATCAAAAACATCAAAAACATCAAAAACATCAAAACATCAAAAACATCAAAACCATCAAAACATCAAAAACATCAAAAACATCAAAAAACATCAAAAAACATCAAAAACATCAAAACCATCAAAACAAACATCAAAAACATTAAAAAACATCAAAAAACATCAAAAACATCAAAAACATCAAAAACATCAAAAACATCAAAAACATCAAAAACATCAAAAACATCAAAAACATCAAAAACATCAAAACATCAAAAACATCAAAAACATCAAAACATCAAAAACATCAAAAACTTCAAAAACATCAAAAACATCAAAAACATCAAAAACATCAAAAGACATCAAAAACATCAAAAACATCAAAAACATCAAAAACATCAAAAACATCAAAAACATCAAAAACATCAAAACATCAAAAACATCAAAAACATCAAAAACATCAAAACATCAAAACATCAAAACATCAAAAACATCAAAAACATCAAAAACATCAAAAACATCAAAAACATCAAAACATCAAAAAACATCAACAACTTCAAAAACATCAAAAACATCCAAAAACATCCAAAACATCAAAAACATCAATAAACATCAAAAACATCAAAACATCAAAAACATCAAAAACATCAAAAACATCAAAAACATCAAAAACATCAAAAACATCAAAACATCAAAACATCAAAAACATCAAAAACATCAAAAACATCAAAAACATCAAAAACATCAAAAACATCAAAAACATATAAAAACATCAAAAACATCAAAAACATCAAAACATCAAAAACATCAAAAACATCAAAACATCAAAAACATCAAAAACATCAAAAACATCAAAAACATCAAAAACATCAAAAACATCAAAAACATCAAAACATCAAAAACATCAAAACATCAAAAACATCAAAAACATCAAAACATCAAAAACATCAAAAACATCAAAAACATCAAAAACATCAAAAACATCAAAAACATCAAAAACATCAAAACATCAAAAACATCAAAAACATCAAAAACAATAAAAACATCAAAACATCAAAACATCAAAAACATCAAAAACATCAAAAACATCAAAAACATCAAAAACATCAAAAACATCAAAAACATCAAAACATCAAAAACATCAAAAACATCAAAACCATCAAAAACATCAAAAACATCAAAAACATCAAAAACATCAAAAACATCAAAAACATCAAAAACATCAAAAACATCAAAAACATCAAAAACATCAAAAACATCAAAAACATACAAAACATCAAAAACATCAAAAACATCAAAAACATCAAAAACATCAAAAAACATCAAAAACATCAAAAACATCAAAAACATCAAAAAACATCAAAAACATCAAAAACATCAAAACATCAAAACATCAAAAACATCAAAAACATCAAAAACATCAAAAAACATCAAAAACATCAAAAACATCAAAAACATCAAAAACATCAAAAACATCAAAAAACATCAAAACATCAAAAAACATCAAAAAACATCAAAAACATCAAAAACATCAAAAACATCAAAAACATCAAAAACATCAAAACATCAAAAACATCAAAAACATCAAAAACATCAAAAACATCAAAAACATCAAAAACATCAAAACATCAAAAAACATCAAAAACATCAAAAACATCAAAAACATCAAAAACATCAAAAACATCAAAAACATCAAAAACATCAAAAACATCAAAAACATCAAAAACATCAAAAACATCAAAAACATCAAAAACATCAAAAACATCAAAAACATCAAAAACATCAAAAACATCAAAACATCAAAAACATCAAAAACATCAAAAACATCAAAAACATCAAAACATCAAAAAACATTACAAAAACATCAAAAAAAAAAACACATCAAAACATCAAAAACATCAAAAACATCAAAAAACATCTCAAAACATCAAAAACATCAAAAACATCAAAAACACTACAAACATCAAAAACATCAAAAACATCAAAAAACATCAAAAACATCAAAAACATCAAAAACATCAAAAACATCAAAAACATCAAAAACATCAAAAACATCAAAAACATCAAAAACATCAAAAACATCAAAAACATCAAAAACATCAAAAACATCAAAAACATCAAAAAAAAAAAAAACATCAAAAACATCAAAAACATCAAAAACATCAAAAAACATCAAAAACATCAAAAACATCAAAAACATCAAAAACATCAAAAACATCAAAAACATCAAAAACATCAAAAAACATCAAAAACATCAAAAACATCAAAAACATCCAAAACATCAAAAACATCAAAAACATCAAAACATCAAAACATCAAAAAACATCAAAAACATCAAAAACATCAAAAACATCAAAAAACATCAAAAACATCAAAAACATCAAAAACATCAAAAAACATCAAAACATCAAAAAACATCAAAAACATCAAAAAACATCAAAAACATCAAAAACATCAAAAACACCAAAAACATCAAAAACATCAAAAACATCAAAAACATCAAAAACATCAAAAACATCAAAAACATCAAAAACATCAAAAACATCAAAAACATCAAAAACATCAAAAACATCAAAAACATCAAAAACATCAAAAACATCAAAAACATCAAAAACATCAAAAACATCAAAACATCGAAAACATCAAAAACATCAAAAACATCAAAACATCAAAAAAACTTTACAAAACATCAAAACATCAAAAACATCAAAAACATCAAAAAACATCAAAAACATCAAAAACATCAAAAACACTACAAACATCAAAAACATCAAAAACATCAAAAACATCAAAAACATCAAAAACATCAAAAACATCAAAAACATCAAAAACACTAAAAACATCAAAAACATCAAAAACATCAAAAACATCAAAAACATCAAAAACATCAAAACATCAAAAACATCAAAAACATCAAAAACATCAAAAAACATCAAAAACATCAAAAACATCAAAAACATCAAAAAACATTAAAAACATCAAAAACATCAAAAACATCAAAAACATCAAAAACATCAAAAACATCAAAAACATCAAAAACATCAAAAACATCAAAAACATCAAAAACATCAAAAACATCAAAAACATCAAAACATCAAAACATCAAAACATCAAAAACATCAAAAACATCAAAAACATCAAAAACATCAAAAAACATCAAAAACATCAAAAACATCAAAAACATCAAAAACATCAAAAACATCAAAAACATCAAAAACATCAAAAAAACATCAAAAACATCAAAAACATCAAAAACATCAAAAACATCAAAAAACATCAAAAACATCAAAAACATCAAAAACATCAAAACATCAAAACATCAAAAACATCAAAAACATCAAAAACATCAAAAACATCAAAAACATCAAAAACATCAAAAAAACATCAAAAACATCAAAAACATCAAAAACATCAAAAACATCAAAAACATCAAAACATCAAAAACATCAAAAACATCAAAAACATCAAAACATCAAAAACATCAAAACCATCAAAAACATCAAAAACATCAAAAACATCAAAAACATCAAAAACATCAAAAACATCAAAAACATCAAAACATCAAAAACATCAAAAAAACAATAAAAACATCAAAAACATCAAAAACATCAAAAACATCAAAAACATCAAAAACATTAAAAAACATCAAAAACATCAAAAACATCAAAACATCAAAAACATCAAAAACATCAAAAACATCAAAAACATCAAAAACATCAAAAACATCAAAAACATCAAAAACATCAAAAACATCAAAACATCAAAAACATCAAAAACATCAAAAACATCAAAAACATCAAAAACATCAAAAAACATCAAAAACATCAAAAAACATCAAAAACATCAAAAACATCAAAACAACAAAACACATCAAAACATCAAAAACATCAAAAACATCAAAAACATCAAAAACATCAAAAACATCAAAAACATCAAAAACATCAAAAACATCAAAAACATCAAAAACATCAAAAACATCAAAAACATCAAAAACATCAAAACATCAAAAAACATCAAAAACATCAAAAACATCAAAAACATCAAAAACATCAAAAACATCAAAAACATCAAAACATCAAAAAACATCAAAAACATCAAAAACATCAAAAACATCAAAAACATCAAAAACATCAAAACATCAAAAACATCAAAAACATCAAAAACATCAAAAACATCAAAAACATCAAAAACATCGAAAAACATCAAAAACATCAAAAACATCAAAAAACATTACAAAAACATCAAAAACATCAAAAACATCAAAAACATCAAAAAACATCAAAAACATCAAAACAACAAAAACATCACAAACATCAAAAACATCAAAAACATCAAAAACATCAAAAACATCAAAAACATCAAAAACATCAAAAACATCAAAACACTAAAAACATCAAAAACATCAAAAACATCAAAAACATCAAAAACATCAAAACATCAAAACATCAAAAAACATCAAAAACATCAAAAACATCAAAAACATCAAAAAACATCAAAAACATCAAAAACATCAAAAACATCAAAAAACATCAAAAACATCAAAAACATCAAAAACATCAAAAACATCAAAAACATCAAAAACATCAAAAACATCAAAAACATCAAAAACATCAAAAACATCAAAAACATCAAAAACATCAAAAACATCAAAACATCAAAAACATCAAAACATCAAAAACATCAAAAACATCAAAAACATCAAAAACATCAAAACATCAAAAACATCAACAACATCAAAAACATCAAAACATCCAAAAACATTAAAAACATCAAAAACATCAATAAACATCAAAAACATCAAAACATCAAAAACATCAAAAACATCAAAAAACATCAAAAACATCAAAAACATCAAAAACATCAATACATCAAACATCAAAAACATCAAAAACATCAAAAACATCAAAAACATCAAAAACATCAAAAACATCAAAAACATCAAAAACATCAAAAACATCAAAAACATCAAAAACATCAAAAACATCAAAAACATCAAAAACATCAAAAACATCAAAAACATCAAAACATCAAAAACATCAAAAACATCAAAAACATCAAAAACATCAAAAACATCAAAAACATCAAAAACAATAAAAACATCAAAACATCAAAACATCAAAACATCAAAAACATCAAAAACATCAAAAACATCAAAAACATCAAAAAACATCAAAAAAACAATCAAAACATCAAAAACATCAAAAACATCAAAAACATCAAAAACATCAAAAACATTAAAAACATCAAAAACATCAAAAACATCAAAACATCAAAAACATCAAAAACATCAAAACATCAAAAACATCAAAACATCAAAAACTTTACAAAAACATCAAAAAAAAAAAATCAAAAACATCAAAAACATCAAAAACATCAAAAACATCAAAAACATCAAAAACATAAAAACATCAAAAACATCAAAAACATCAAAACATCAAAACATCAAAAACATCAAAAACATCAAAAACATCAAAAACATCAAAACATCAAAAAAACATCAACAACTTCAAAACATCAAAAACATCAAAAACATCAAAAACATCAAAAACATCAAAACCATCAAAAAACATCAAAAACATCAAAAACATCAAAAACATCAAAAACATCAAAAACATCAAAAACATCAAAAACATCAAAACATCAAAAACATCAAAAACATCAAAAACATCAAAAACATCAAAAAATCAAAACATCAAACAACATCAAAAACATCAAAACATCAAAAACATCAAAAACATCAAAAACATCAAAAACATCAAAAACATCAAAAACATCAAAAACATCAAAACATCAAAAACATCAAAACATAAAAACATCAAAAACATCAAAAACATCAAAAACATCAAAAACATCAAAAACATCAAAACATCAAAAACATCAAAAACATCAAAAACATCAAAACATCAAAAACTTTACAAACATCAAAAAAAAAAACACATCAAAAACATCAAAAACATCAAAAACATCAAAAAACATCTCAAAAACATCAAAAACATCAAAAACATCAAAACACTACAAACATCCAAAAACATCAAAAACATCAAAAAACATCAAAAACATCAAAAACATCAAAAACATCAATAACATCAAAAACACTAAAAACATCAAAAACATCAAAAACATCAAAAACATCAAAAACATCAAAAACATCAAAACATCAAAACATCAAAAACATCAAAACATCAAAAAACATCAACAACTTCAAAAACATCAAAAACATCAAAAAACATCAAAAACATCAAAAACATCAAAAACATCAAAAACATCAAAAACATCAAAAACATCAAAAACATCAAAAACATCAAAAACATCAAAAACATCAAAAACATCAAAAACATCAAAAACATCAAAACATCAAAACATCAAAAACATCAAAAACATCAAAAACATCAAAAAACATCAAAAACATCAAAACATCAAAAAACATCAAAAACATCAAAAACATCAAAAACATCCAAAAACATCAAAAACATCAAAAAACATCAAAAACATCAAAAAACATCAAAAACATCAAAAACATCAAAAACACCAAAAACATCAAAAACATCAAAAACATCAAAAACATCAAAACATCAAAACATCAAAAACATCAAAAAACATCAAAAACATCAAAAACATCAAAAACATCAAAAACATCAAAAACATCAAAAACATCAAAAACATCAAAACATCAAAAACATCAAAAACATTAAAAACATCAAAAACATCAAAAACATCGAAAAACATCAAAAACATCAAAAACATCAAAACATTACAAAAACATCAAAACATCAAAAACATCAAAAACATCAAAAAACATCAAAACATCAAAAACATCAAAAACACTACAAACATCAAAAACATCAAAAACATCAAAAAACATCAAAAACATCAAAAACATCAAAAACATCAAAAACATCAAAAACACTAAAAACATCAAAAACATCAAAAACATCAAAAACATCCAAAAACATCAAAACATCAAAACATCAAAAACATCAAAAAACATCAAAAACATCAAAAAACATCAACAACATCAAAAACATCAAAAACATCCAAAAACATTAAAAACATCAAAAGACATCAATAACATCAAAAACATCAAAAACATCAAAAACATCAAAAACATCAAAAACATCAAAAACATCAAAAACATCAAAAACATCAAAAACATCAAAAACATCAAAACATCAAAACATCAAAACATCAAAAACATCAAAAACATCAAAAACATCAAAAACATCAAAAAACATCAAAAACATCAAAAACATCAAAAACATCAAAAACATTAAAAACATCAAAAACATCAAAACCCACAAAACATCAAAAACATCAAAACATCAAAAACATCAAAAACATCAAAAAACATCAAAAACATCAAAAACATCAAAAACATCAATACATCAAAACATCAAAAACATCAAAAACATCAAAAACATCAAAAAAAAATCAAAAACATCAAAAAACATCAAAAACATCAAAAACATCAAAAACATCAAAAACATCAAAAACATCAAAAAACATCAAAAACATAAAAAAACATCAAAAACATCAAAAACATCAAAAACATCAAAAACATCAAAAACATCAAAAACATCAAAAACATCAAAACATCAAAAAACATCAAAAACATCAAAAACATCAAAAACATCAAAAACATCAAAAAACATCAAAAAAACAATAATAACATCAAAAACATCAAAAACATCAAAAACATCAAAAACATCAAAAACATTAAAAAACATCAAAAACATCAAAACATCAAAAACATCAAAAACATCAAAAACATCAAAACATCAAAAACATCAAAAACATCAAAAACATCAAAAACATCAAAAAACATCAAAAACATCAAAACATCAAAAACATCAAAAACATTAAAAACATCAAAAACATCAAAAAACATCAAAAACATCAAAAAACATTAAAAACATCAAAAACATCAAAAACACCATAAACATCAAAAACATCAAAAAACATCAAAAACATCAAAAACATCAAAACATCAAAAACATCAAAAACATCAAAAACATCAAAAACATCAAAAACATCAAAACATCAAAAACATCAAAAACATCAAAAAACATCAAAAACATCAAAAACATCAAAAACATCATACATAACATCAAAACCATCAAAACATCAAAAACATCAAAAACATCAAAAACATCAAAAACATCAAAAACATCAAAAACATCAAAAACATCAAAAACATCAAAAACATCAAAAACATCAAAACATCAAAAACATCAAAAACATCAAAAACATCAAAAACATCAAAAACATCAAAAACATCAAAAACATCAAAACATCAAAAACATCAAAAACATCAAAAACATCAAAACATCAAAAACATCAAAAACATCAAAAACATCAAAAACATCAAAAACATCAAAAACATCAAAAACATCAAAAACATCAAAAAACATCAAAAACATCAAAAACATCAAAAACATCAAAAACATCAAAAACATCAAAACATCAAAAACATCAAAACATCAAAAACATCAAAACAACAAAACAAAAACATCAAAAACATCAAAAACATCAAAAAAACATCAAAAACATCAAAACATCAAAAACATCAAAAAACATCAAAATCATCAAAAACATCAAAAAACAATAAAAACATCAAAAAAACATCAAAAACATCAAAAACATCAAAACATCAAAAACATCAAAAACATCAAAAACATCAAAAACATCAAAAACATCAAAAACATCAAAAACATCAAAAACATCAAAAACATCAAAAACATCAAAAAAAAAAAAAAAAAAAATAAAAACATCAAAAACATCAAAAAACATCAAAAACATCAAAACATCAAAAACATCAAAACAATCAAAACACATCAAAAACATCAAAAACATCAAAACATCAAAACATCAAAAACATCAAAAACATCAAAAACATCAAAAACATCAAAAAAACCATCAAAAAACATCAAAAACATCAAAACATCAAAAAAAACATCAAAAAACATCAAAAACATCAAAAACATCAAAAAACATCAAAACATCAAAAAACATCAAAAACATCAAAAACATCAAAAACATCAAAAACATCAAAAACATCAAAACATCAAAAACATCAAAAACATCAAAACATCAAAAACATCAAAAACATCAAAAAACATCAAAAACATCAAAAACATCAAAAACATCAAAAACATCAAAACATCAAAAACATCAAAAACATCAAAAACATCAAAAACATCAAAACATCAAAAACATCAAAACATCAAAAACATCAAAAACATCAAAAACATCAAAAACATCAAAAACATCAAAAACATCAAAAACATCATCAAAAACATCAAAACAAAAAAATCAAAAACATCAAAAACATCAAAACATCAAAAACATCAAAAACATCAAAAACATCAAAAACATCAAAAACATCAAAAACATCAAAAACATCAAAAACATCAAAACATCAAAACATCAAAAACATACAAAAACATCAAAAAAAAAAAAAATCAAAAACATCAAAAACATCAAAAACATCAAAAACATCAAAAACATCAAAAACATCAAAACAACAAAACACATCAAAAACATCAAAAACATCAAAACATCAAAACATCAAAAACATCAAAAACATCAAAAACATCAAAAACATCAAAAACATCAACAACATCAAAAACATCAAAAACATCAAAAAACATTAAAAACATCAAAAACATCAAAAAACATCAAAACATCAAAAACATCAAAAACATCAAAAACATCAAAAACATCAAAAACATCAAAACATCAAAAACATCAAAAACATCAAAAACATCAAAAACATCAAAACATCAAAAACATCAAAAACATCAAAACATCAAAAACATCAAAAACATCAAAAACATCAAAAACATCAAAAACATCAAAACATCAAAAACATCAAAAACATCAAAAACATCAAAAACATCAAAAACATCAAAAACATCAAAAACATCAAAAACATCAAAAACATCAAAAACATCAAAAACATCAAAAACATCAAAACATCAAAAACATCAAAAACATCAAAAACATCAAAAACATCAAAACATCAAAAACATCAAAACATCAAAAACATCAACAAAATCAAAAAAAAAAAAAAACACATCAAAAACATCAAAAACATCAAAAAAAACATCAAAAACATCAAAAACATCAAAAACACTACAAACATCAAAAACATCAAAAACATCAAAAACATCAAAAACATCCAAAAACATCAATAACATCAAAAACACTAAAAACATCAAAAACATCAATAACATCAAAAACATCAAAAACATCAAAACATCAAAAACATCAAAAACATCAAAAACATCAAAAACATCAAAAAACATCAACAACATCAAAAACATCAAAAACATCAAAAAAAAAACATCAAAAACATCAAAAACATCAAAAACATCAAAAACATCAAAAACATCAAAAACATCAAAAACATCAAAAACATCAAAAACATCAAAAACATCAAAAACATCAAAAACATCAAAAACATCAAAAACATCAAAACATCAAAACATCAAAAACATCAAAAACATCAAAAACATCAAAAACATCAAAAACATCAAAAACATCAAAAACATCAAAAACATCAAAAACATCAATTAAACATCAAAAACATCAAAAACATCAAAAACATCAAAAACATCACAAACATCAAAAACATCAAAAACATCAAAAACATCAAAAACATCAAAACATCAAAAACATCAAAACATCAAAAACATCAAAAACATCAAAAACATCAAAAACATCAAAAACATCAAAACATCAAAACATCAAAAACATCAAAAACATCAAAAACATCAAAAACATCAAAAACATCAAAAACATCAAAAACATCAAAACATCAAAAACATCAAAAACATCAAAAACATCAAAAACATCAAAAACATCAAAAACATCAAAAACATCAAAACATCAAAAACATCAAAAACATCAAAACATCAAAAACATCAAAAACATCAAAAACATCAAAAACATCAAAAACATCAAAAACATCAAAAACATCAAAACATCAAAAAAACATCAAAAACATCAAAACATCAAAAAACATCAAAAACATCAAAAAACATCAAAAACATCAAAAACATCAAAAACATCAAAAACATCAAAAACATCAAAAACATCAAAACAACCTTAAAAACATCAAAAACATCAAAAACATCAAAAACATCAAAAACATCAAAAACATCAAAAACATCAAAAACATCAAAAACATCAAAAACATCAAAAACATCAAAAACATCAAAACATCAAAAACATCAAAAACATCAAAAACATCAAAAACATCAAAAACATCAAAACATCAAAAACATCAAAAACATCAAAAACATCAAAAACATCAAAAACATCAAAACAACAAACATCAAAAACATCAAAAACATCAAAAACATCAAAAACATCAAAAAACATCAAAAACATCAAAAACATCAAAAACATCAAAAAAACATTAAAAACATCAAAAACATCAAAAACAAAAACATCAATAACATCAAAAAACATCAACAACAAAAAGAAACATCAAAAACATCAAAAAACATCAAAAACATCAAAAGACATCAAAAACATCAAAAACATCAAAAACATCAAAAACATCAAAAAAACATCAATAACATCAAAAACATCAACAACATCAAAAACATCAAAAACATCAAAAACATCAAAAACATCAAAAACATCAAAAACATCAAAACATCAAAAACATCAAAACATCAAAACATCAAAAACATCAAAAACATCAAAAACATCAAAAACATCAAAAACCTAAAAAAAAAACATCAAAAACTTCAAAACATCAAAAACATCAAAAACATTAAAAACATCAAAAACATCAAAAACATCAAAAACATCAAAACATCAAAAACATCAAAAACATCAAAAAAAACATCAAAAACATCAAAATCATCAAAAACATCAAAAACATCAAAAACATCAAAAACATCAAAAACATCAAAAACATCAAATACATCAAAAAACATCAAAAAAACATCAAAAACATCAAAAACATCAAAAACATCAAAAACATCAAAAACATCAAAAACATTAAAAACATCAAAAACATCAAAAACATCAAAAACATCAAAAAACATCAAAAACATCAAAAACATCAAAAACATCAAAAACATCAAAAACATCAAAAACATCACAAACATCAAAAACATCAAAAACATCAAAAACATCAAAAACATCAAAAACATCAAAAACATCAAAAACATCAAAAACATCAAAAACATCAAAAACATCAAAAACATCAAAAACATCAAAAACATCAAAAACATCAAAAACATCAAAAACATCAAAAACATCAAAAAACATCAAATACATCAAAAAACATCAAAAACATCAAAAACATCAAAAACATCAAAAACATCAAAAACATCAAAAACATCAAAAACATCAAAAACATCAAAAACATCAAAAACATCAAAAACATCAAAACATCAAAAACATCAAAAACATCAAAAACATCAAAAACATCAAAAACATCAAAAACATCAAAACATCAAAAACATCAAAAACATCAAAACATCAAAAACATCAAAAACATCAAAACATCAAAAACATCAAAAACATCAAAAACATCAAAAACATCAAAAACATCAAAACATAAAAAACATCAAAAACATCAAAAACATCAAAAACATCAAAAACATCAAAAACATCAAAAACATCAAAAACATCAAAAACATCAAAAACATCAAAAACATCAAAAACATCAAAAACATCAAAAACATCAAAAACATCAAAAACATCAAAACATCAAAAACATCAAAAAAAAAAAAAAAAAAAAAAAAAAACATCAAAACATCAAAACATCAAAAAAAACATCAAAAACATCAAAAACATCAAAAACATCAAAAAAAAAAAAAAAAAAACAAAAACATCAAAAACATCAAAAACATCAAAAACATCAAAAACATCAAAAACATCAAAAACATCAAAAACATCAAAAACATCAAAAACATCAAAAACATCAAAAACATCAAAAAAATCAAAAACACCAAAAACATCAAAAACATCAAAAACATCAAAAACATCAAAAACATCAAAAACATCAAAAACATCAAAAACATCAAAAACATCAAAAACATCAAAAACATCAAAAACATCAAAAACATCAAAAAACATCAAAAAACATCAAAACATCAAAAACATCAAAAACATCAAAAACATCAAAAACATCAAAAACATCAAAAACATCAAAAACATCAAAAAAATCAAAACATCAAAACATCAAAAACATCAAAAACATAAAAAACATCAAAAAACATCAAAAACATCAAAAACATCAAAAACATCAAAAACATCAAAAACATCAAAAACATCAAAAAAAAAAAAAAAACATCATAAACCACAAAAACATCAAAACATCAAAAACATCAAAAACATCAAAAACATCAAAAAAACATCAAAAACATCAAAAACATCAAAAACATCAAAAACATCAAAAACATCAAAAACATCAAAAACATCAAAACATCAAAACATCAAAAACATCAAAAACATCAAAACATCAAAAACATCAAAAACATCAAAAACACCAAAAACATCAAAAACATCAAAAACATCAAAACATTCAAAACATCAAAAACATCAAAAACATCAAAACCATCAAAAACATCAAAAACATCAAAAACATCAAAAACATCAAAACATCAAAAACACTAAAAACATCAAAAACATCAAAACATCAAAACATCAAAAACATCAAAAAACATCAAAAACATCAAAAACATCAAAAACATCAAAACATCAAAAACATCAAAAACATCAAAAACATCAAAAACATCAAAAACATCAAAAACATCAAAAACATCAAAAACATCAAAAACATCAAAACACTAAAAACATCAAAAACATCAAAAACATCAAAAACATCAAAAACATCAAAAACATCAAAAACATCAAAAACATCAAAAACATCAAAAACATCAAAAACATCAAAAACATCAAAAACATCAAAAACATCAAAAACATCAAAAACATCAAAAACATCAAAAACATCAAAAACATCAAAAACACTAAAAACATCAAAAACATCAAAAACATCAAAAACATCAAAAACACTAAAAACATCAAAAACATCAAAAACATCAAAAACATCAAAAACATCAAAAACAACAAAAACATCAAAAACATCAAAAACATCAAAAACATCAAAAACATCAAAAACATCAAAAAACATCAAAAAACATCAAAAAACATCAAAAACATCAAAATCATCAAAAAACATCAAAAACATCAAAAACAAAAAACATCAAAAACATCAAAAACATCAAAAACATCAAAAACATCAAAAACATCAAAAACATCAAAAACATCAAAAACATCAAAAAACATCAAAAACATCAAAAACATCAAAAACATCAAAAAACATCAAAAACATCAAAAACATCAAAACCAAAAAAAAAAACATCAAAACCACAAAAAAAATCTACAAAAACATCAAAAACATCAAAAACATCAAAAAAACATCAAAAACATCAACAACATCAAAAACATCAAAAACATCAAAAACATCAAAACATCAAAAACATCAAAAACATCAAAAACATCAAAAACATCAAAACATCAAAAACATCAAAAACATCAAAAACATCAAAACATCAAAAACATCAAAAACATCAAAACACTAAAAACATCAAAAACATCAAAAACATCAAAACATTCAAAACATCAAAAACATCAAAACATCAAAAACATCAAAAACATCAAAAACATCAAAAGCATCAAAAACATCAAAAACATCAAAAACACTAAAAACATCAAAAACATCAAAAACATCAAAACATCAAAAACATCAAAGACATCAAAAACATCAAAAACATCAAAAACATCAAAAACATCAAAAAACATCAAAAAACATCAAAAACATCAAAAACATCAAAATCATCAAAAAACATCAAAAACATCAAAAACAAAAACATCAAATACATCAAAAACATCAAAAACATCAAAACATCAAAAACATCAAAAACATCAAAAACATCAAAAACATCAAAAACATCAAAAACATCAAAAACATCAAAAACATCAAAAACATCAAAAACATCAAAAACATCAAAAACAAAAAAAAAAAAACATCATAAACATCAAAACATCTACAAAAGAAAATCAAAAACATCAAAAACCTCAAAAACATCAAAAACATCAAAAACATCAAAAACATCAAAAACATCAAAAACATCAAAAACATCAAAAACATCAAAAACATCAAAAACATCAAAAACATCAAAAACATCAAAAACATCAAAAACATCAAAACATCAAAAAACATCAAAAAACATCAAAAACATCAAAACATCAAAAACATCAAAACACTAAAAACATCAAAAACATCAAAAACATCAAAAACATTCAAAACATCAAAAACATCAAAAACATCAAAACCATCAAAAACATCAAAAACATCAAAAACATCAAAAACATCAAAAACATCAAAAACACTAAAAACATCAAAAACATCAAAAACATCAAAAACATCAAAAACATCAAAAACATCAAAAACATCAAAAACATCAAAAACATCAAAAACATCAAAAACATCAAAAACATCAAAAACATCAAAAACATTAAAAAGCATCAAAAACATCAAAAACATCAAAAACATCAAAAACATCAAAAGCATCAAAACCATCAAAAACACAAAAAACATCAAAAAACATCAAAAACATCAAAAACATCAAAACATCAAAACATCAAAACATCAAAAACATCAAAAACATCAAAAACATCAAAACATCAAAAACATCAAAAACATCAAAAACATCAAAAAAACATCAAAAACATCAAAAACATCAAAACATCAAAAACATCAAAAACATCAAAAACATCAAAAACATCAAAAACATTAAAAACATCAAAACATCAAAAACATCAAACACATCAAAAACATCAAAAACATCAAAAGCATCAAAAACATCAATAACATAAAAAAATCAAATAAACATCAAAAACATCAAAAACATCAATCACATCAAAAACATCAAAAACATCAAAAGCATCAAAACATCAAAAACACTAAGAACAACACAAACATCAAAAACATCAAAAACATCAAAAACATCAAAAACATCAAAAACATCAAAACAATCAAAACATCAAAAACATCAAAACATCAAAACCATCAAAAAACATCAAAAACATCAAAAGCATCAAAAACATCAAAAACATCAAAAAACATCAAAAACATCAAGAACATCAAAAACATCAAAAACATCGAAAACATCAAAAACATCATAAACATCATAAACATCAAAAACATCAAAAACATCAAAAACATCATAAACATCAAAAACATCAAAACATTCAAAACATCAAAAACATCAAAAACATCAAAACCATCAAAAACATCAAAAACATTAAAAGCATCAAAAACATCAAAAACATCAAAAAACATCAAAAACATCACAAACATCAAAAACATCAAAAACATCAAAAACATCAAAAACATCATAAACATCAAAAACATCAAAACATTCAAAACATCAAAACATCAAAGAGATCAAAAACATCAAAAACATCAAAAACACTAAGAACATCACAAACATCAAAAACATCAAAAGCATTAAAAACATCAAAAACATCAAAAACATCAAAACATTCAAAACATCAAAAACATCAAAAAGATCAAAACCATCAAAAACATTAAAAGCATCAAAAACATCAAAAACATCAAATGTATTAAAAACATCAAAAACATCAAAAACATCAAAAACATCGAAAACATCAAAAACATCATAAACATCAAAAAACATCAAAAACATCAAAAACATCAAAAACATCATAAACATCAAAAACATCAAAACATTCAAAACATCAAAAACATCAAAAACATCAAAACCATCAAAAACATCAAAAACATCAAAAACATCAAAAGCATCAAAACATCAAAAACACTAAGAACATCACAAACATCAAAAACATCAAAAGCATTAAAAACATCAAAAACATCAAAAACATCAAAACATTCAAAACATCAAAAACATCAAAAACATCAAAACCATCAAAAACATCAAAAACATCAAAAACATCAAAAACATCAAAAACATCAAAAACATCAAAAACATCAAAAACATCAAAAACATCAAAAACATCAAAAACATCAAAAACATCATAAACATCATAAACATCAAAAACATCAAAAACATCAAAAACATCATAAACATCAAAAACATCAAAACATTCAAAACATCAAAAACATCAAAAACATCAAAACCATCAAAAACATCAAAAACATTAAAAACATCAAAACATCAAAACATCAAAAAACATCAAAAACATCACAAACATCAAAAACATCAAAAACATCAAAAACATCAAAACATCATAAACATCAAAAACATCAAAACATTCAAAACATCAAAACATCAAAAGCATCAAAAACATCAAAAACATCAAAAACACTAAGAACATCACAAACATCAAAAACATCAAAAGCATTAAAAACATCAAAAACATCAAAAACATCAAAACATTCAAAACATCAAAAACATCAAAAAGATCAAAACCATCAAAAACATTAAAAGCATCAAAAACATCAAAAACATCAAATGCATTAAAAACATCAAAAACATCAAAAACATCAAAAACATCAAAAACATCAAAACATCATAAACATCAAAAAACATCAAAAACATCAAAAACATCAAAAACATCAAAAACATCAAAAACATCAAAACATTCAAAACATCAAAAACATCAAAAACATCAAAACCATCAAAACATCAAAAACATTAAAAGCATCAAAAACATCAAAAACATCAAAAACATCAAAAACATCAAAACATCAAAAACATCAAAAACATCATAAACATCAAAAACATCAAAACATTCAAAACATCAAAACATCAAAGAGATCAAAAACATCAAAAACATCAAAAACATCAAAAACATCAAAAACATCAAAAACATCAAAAACATCAAAAGCATCAAAAACATCAATAACATAAAAAAATCAAATAAACATCAAAAACATCAAAAACATCAATCACATCAAAAACATCAAAAACATCAAAAGCATTAAAAACATCAAAAACACTAAGAACATCACAAACATCAAAAACATCAAAAGGATTAAAAACATCAAAAACACTAAAAACATCACAAACATCAAAAACATCAAAAACATCAAAAACATCAAAAACTTCAAAAACATCAAAAAATCAAAAACGCCAAAAACATCAAAAACATCAAAAACATCAAAAACATCAAAAACATCAAAAACATCAAAAACATCAAAAACATCAAAAACATCAAAAAACATCAAAAAACGTCAAAAACATCAAAATCATCAAAAAACGTCAAAAACATCAAAAAAAAAAAACATCAAATACATCAAAAACATCAAAAACATCAAAACATCAAAAACATCAAAAACATCAAAAACATCAAAAACATCAAAAACATCAAAAACATCAAAAACATCAAAAACATCAAAAACATCAAAAACATCAAAAAAAAAAAAAAAAACTTCATAAACATCAAAACATCAAAAACATCAAAGAACATCAAAAACATCAAAACCTCAAAAACATCAAAAACATCAAAAACATCAAAAACATCAAAAACATCAAAAGCATCAAAAACATCAAAAACATCAAAAACATCAAAAACATCAAAAACATCAAAAACATCAAAAACATCGAAAACATCAAAAACATCAAAAACATCAAAAACATCAAAACATCAAAAACATCAAAAACATCAAAACACTAAAAACATCAAAAACATCAAAAACATCAAAACATTCAAAACATCAAAAACATCAAAAACATCAAAACCATCAAAAACATCAAAAACATCAAAAACATCAAAAACATCAAAAACATCAAAAACACAAAAACATCAAAAACATCAAAAACATCAAAACATAAAAACATCAAAAACATCAAAAACATCAAAAACATCAAAAACATCAAAAACATCAAAAACATCAAAAACATCAAAAACATCAAAAACATCAAAAACATCAAAACATCAAAAACATCAAAAACATTAAAAGCATCAAAAACATCAAAAACATCAAAAGCATCAAAAACATCAAAACATCAAAAGCATCAAAACCATCAAAAACACGAAAAACATCAAAAACATCAAAAACATCAAAACATCAAAACATCAAAACATCAAAACATCAAAACATCAAAAACATCAAAAACATCAAAAACATCAAAACACAAAAAACATCAAATACTTCAAAATATCAAAAAAATCAAAATATCAAAAACATCAAAAACATCAAAAACATCAAAAACATCAAAAACATCAAAAACATCAAAAACATGAAAAACATCAACAACATCAATAACATCAAAAACATCAAAAACAAAAAAAAAAACTTCATGAACATCAAAACATCTACAAAGAAAATTAAAAACATCAAAACCTCAAAAAACATCAAAAACATCAAAAACATCAAAAACATCAAAAACATCAAAAACATTAAAAACATCAAAAACATCAAAAACATCAAAAACATCAAAAACATCAAAAACATCATCAAAACATCAAAAACATCAAAACATCAAAAACATCAAAAACATCAAAACACTAAAAACATCAAAAACATCAAAAACATCAAAAACATTCAAAAACATCAAAAACATCAAAAACATCAAAAACATCAAAAACATCAAAAACATCAAAAACATCAAAAACATCAAAAACACTAAAAACATCAAAAACATCAAAACATCAAAACATAAAAACATCAAAAACATCAAAAACATCAAAAACATCAAAAACATCAAAAACATCAAAAACATCAAAACATCAAAAACATCAAAAACATCAAAAACATCAAAAACATCAAAAACATCAAAAACATCAAAAACATCAAAACATCAAAAAACATCAAAAACATCAAAAGCATCAAAACATCAAAAACATCAAAACATCAAAAACATCAAAAACATCAAAAACATCAAAACATCAAAACATCAAAACATCAAAAACATCAAAAACATCAAAAACATCAAAAACATCAAAAACATCAAAACATCAAAAACATCAAAAACATCAAAACATCAAAAACATCAAAAACATCAAAAACATCAAAAACATTAAAAACATCAAAAACATCAAAAACATCAAACACATCAAAAACATCAAAAACACTAAAAACATCAAAACATCAAAACATTCAAACCATCAAAAACATCAAAAACATCAAAACCATCAAAAACATCAAAAACATCAAAAGCATCAAAAACATCAAAACATCAAAAAACATCAAAACATCAAAAACATCAAAAACATCAAAAACATCAAAAACATCAAAAACATCATAAACATCAAAACATCAAAACATTCAAAACATCAAAACATCAAAGACATCAAAAACATCAAAACATCAAAAAGCATCAAAACATCAATAACATCAAAAAAATCAAAAAACATCAAAAACATCAAAAACATCAATCAAAAACATCAAAAACATCAAAACATCAATAACATCAAAAACATCAAAAAAACTTCAAAAACATCAAAAACATCCAAAACATCAAAAACATCAAAACATCAAAAACATCAAAACATCAAAAACATTAAAAAAATCAAAAAAAAACAAACATCAAAACATCAAAAACATCAAAAACATCAAAACATGAAATTCATAAAAAACATCAAAATCATCAAAAACATCAAAAACATCAAAAACATCAAAAACATCAAAAACTTCAAAACATCAAAAACATCAAAAACTAAAAAAAACTTCATAAACATCAAAAACATCAAAAACATCAAAAACATTAAAAACATCAAAACATCAAAAAACAAAAAAAAAAACAAAAAAAACATCAAAAACATCAAAAACATCAAAAAACATCAAAAACATCAAAACATCAAAAACATCAAAAACATCAACAACATCAAAAAACATCAAAACCACTAAGAACATCAAAAACATCAAAAACATCAAAACATCAAAACATCAAAAACATCAAAAACATCAAAAACATCAAAAACATCAAAACATCAAAAACATCAAAACATCAAAACATCAAAAACATCGAAAACATCAAAAAACATCAAAAAACATCAAAAACATCAAAAACATCAAAACATCAAAAACATCAACAACATCATCAAAACATCAAAAACATCAAAAACATCAAAACATCAAAACATCAAAAACATCAAAAACATCAAAAACATCAAAAACATCAAAACATCAAAAACATCAAAAACATCAAAAACATCAAAAACATCAAAAACATCAAAAACATCAAAAACATCAAAACATCAAAACATCAAAAACATCAAAAACATCAAAAACATCAAAACATCAAAAACATCAAAAACATCAAAACATCAAAAACATCAAAACATCAAAAACATCAAAAACATCAAAAACATCAAAACATCAAAACATCAAAAACATCAAAAACATCAAAAACATCAAAAACATCAAAAACATCAAAACATCAAAAACATCAAAAAAACATCAAAAACATCAAAAACATCAAAAACATCAAAACATCAAAACATCAAAAACATCAAAAACATCAAAAGCATCAAAAACATCAAAAACATCAAAACATCAAAAACATCAAAAACATCAAAAACATCAAAACATCAAAACATCAAAACATCAAAAAAACATCAAAAACATCAAAACATCAAAAACATCAAAAACATCAAAAACATCAAAAACATCAAAAACATCAAAAACATCAAAAACATCAAAAACACTAAAAACATCAAAAACATCAAAAACATCAAAAACATCAAAAACATCAAAAAACATCAAAAACATCAAAACATTCAAAACATCAAAACATCAAAAACATCAAAAACATCAAAAACATCAAAAACATCAAAAACATCAAAACATCAAAAACATCAAAACATCAAAACATCAAAGACATCAAAAACATCAAAACATCAAAAACATCAAAAGCATCAAAAACATCAAAAACATCAAAAACATCAAAACATTCAAAACATCAAAACATCAAAAACATCAAAACATCAAAAACATCAAAAACATCAAAAGCATCAAAACATCAATAACATCAAAAAAATCAAAAAAACATCAAAAACATCAAAACATCAAAACATCAATAACATCAAAAACATTAAAAAACATCAAAAATATCAAAAACATCAAAAACATCAAAACATCAAAAACATCAAAAACATCAAAAAACATCAAAAACATCAAAAACATCAAAAACATCAAAAACATCAAAAACATCAAAACATCAAAAACATCAAAAACATCAAAATATCGAAAACATCAAAAACATCAAAACATCAAAAAACATCAAAAAACATCAAAAACATCAAAAACATCAAAAACATCAAAGAACATCAAAACATCAAAAACATCAAAAACATCAAAAACATCAAAACACTAAAAACATCAAAAACATCAAAAACATCAAAAACATCAAAACATCAAAACATCAAAATATCAAAAACATCAAAAACATCGAAATATCAAAAACATCAAAAACATCAAAAACATCAAAAACATCAAAAACATCAAAACATCAAAACATCAAAAGACATCAAAAACATCAAAAACATCAAAAAACATCAAAAGCATCAAAAACATCAAAAACATCAAAAACATCAAAACATTCAAAACATCAAAACATCAAAAACATCAAAAACATCAAAACATCAAAAACATCAAAAGCATCAAAAACATCAATAACATACAAAACATCAAATAAACATCAAAAACATCAATCACATCAAAACATCAATAACATCAAACACATTAAAAAACATCAAAAACATCAAAAATATCAAAACATCAGAAACATCAAAAACTTTACAAAATACAAAAAAAAAACAAACATCAAAAACATGAAAAACATGAAAAACATCAAAAACATCAAAAACATGAAAATCATAAAAACATCAAAATCATCAAAAACATCAAAAACATCAAAAGCATCATAAACATCAAAAACAGCAAAAACATCAAAAACATCAAAAACGTCAAAAGCATCAAAACATCAAAAACATCAAAAACATCAAAAAACATCAAAAACATCAAAAAAACATCAAAAACATCAAAAACATCAAAAACATCAAAAACATCAAAAACATCAAAACATCAAAAACATCAAAACATCAAAAAATCAGAAACATCAAAACATCAAAAACATCAAAAACATCAAAAACATCAAAAATATCAAAAGCATCAAAAACATCAAAAACATCAAAACATCAAAACATTCAAAACATCAAAAACATCAAAAACATCAAAACTATCGAAAACATCAAAAACATCAAAAACATTAAAAGCATCAAAAACATCAAAAACATCGAAAACATCAAAAAACATCAAAAACATAAAAAACATCAAAACATCAAAAACATCAAAAACATCAACAACATCAACAATATCAAAACATCAAAAAACATCAAAACATCAAAAACATCAAAAACATCAAAAACATCAAAAACATCAAAAACATCAAAAAACATCAAAACATTCAAAATATCAAAAACATCAAAACATCAAAACATCAAAAACATCAAAACATCAAAAACATCAAAAACATCAAAAACATCAAAAACATCAAAAACATCAAAAACATCAAAACATCAAAAACATCAAAAAACATCAAAACATCAAAACATCAAAAAACATCAAAAACATCAAAAACATCAAAAAACATCACAAACATCAAAAACATCAAAAACATCAAAAAACATCAAAGCATCAAAACATCAAAATATCGAAAACATCAAAAAACATCAAAAAACATCAAAAACATCAAAAACATCAAAACATCAAAACATCAAAACATCAAAACATCAAAGACATCAAAAACATCAAAAGCATCACATACATCAAAAACATCGAAAACATCAAAAACATCAAAAACATCAAAACATCAAAAACATCAAAACATCAAGAAACATCATAAACATCAAAAAACATCAAAACATCAAAACACTAAAAACACTAAAAACATCAAAAACATCAAAAACATCAAAACATTCAAAACATCAAAAATATCAAAAACATCAAAAACATCAAAAACATCAAAACATCAAAACATTCAAAACATCAAAAGCATCAAAACATCAAAACATCAAAAACATCAAAACATTCAAAACATCAAAACATCAAAAACATCAAAACATCAAAAACATCAAAACATCAAAAACATCAAAAACATCAAAAGCATCAAAACATCAATAACATAAAAAAAATCAAATAAACATCAAAACATCAATCCATCAAAACATCAAAACATCAATAACATCAAAACATAAAAAACATCAAAAACATCAAAAACATCAAAAATATCAAAAACATCAAAAACATCAAAACATCAGAAACATCAAAACTTCAACAAAACATAAAAAAAACAAACAAACATC
>JAECWR010000178.1:0-147500 GCA_018150935.1 Drosophila pruinosa
ATGATTGGTGTACCAGAAATTTGTTAAGATTGTGTAGCTATTTAAACCAGCTTGTTTAAACTAGCTCCTGGCCTGCTGATCTTGTTAAATATTTCTTCTTCAATTGCTTATGATGCATTGAATAAAGTTCATATAGGATCGCAGCCATTAATATTGCTATTATAACAAGCAATAGAGTTTCTATATAGCTCAAAAGCTCTGTATTACCTGTCTCTATTTTGTTCACGACGTTTGCCGTCTGGATTTTCTACTTTAGATTGGGTTTTACCATCTTGAAATGTCAAATTTGAATTTTCTTTTGAATAAAATTTCAATTGTAGTTATAAACATTAATAAACTTTTTTTTTAATATTAATTTGCATTTTCATGCAGAATGTGTTTATTTCTGTTATTTCCGATATGAAATTTATGAAGGAAAAAAAAATTTTTTTTTAAAGAAATGGTCTGATCAATGCATCTTGCGCATTTAGCTGCAAGTGCCAAAGAAATTCCTATACGAGTGAATATATTTGTAACACACCCAAGGTGTGTACTATTTGTATTGTATTTATATTTTACGTTACTTAATATAATCGTGTTTTTTTTTTTAATTTGAAAATTTAAAATTTAAAATTATTCAGTCAATGATATTGTACAAATTCCTACCTAATTGTCGCATGGCTTTACGGGCCAGACTGCTACCAAGCGTCGTTATCAACGCTAGGTTTTTACATATTTCTCTTAATTTTATATAAAGTTAAAATATTGTTTTTAAATTATTATCGGTGTGCGCACTATGGAGCGCTGCCGGTCCGCTACGTTTTCTTCGTCGGTTGGCCCGCCTTGGTACGGCGGGCGTTGCCGGTGCTGGCTGTTGTCGCTGATGGTGCTGCCGTGTGACGGCAGGTAGACTCGCAATGGGGCGAGTATAAAGGTCCCTCGCAGTCCGCTGGGCACGTCTTCTTGCGTTTCGGTATCTGTTTTATAATGTATTTTTTGTTTTTATTATTTGTTGTTGAGATGTTTTGTGAGCAAGTGGGCTGCTCCTCAATAGCTTTAGGTTTGCGCTTATAATCTTTTTGCAGAATCGAATCTAGATGATCTAGTTCGTTCTGCAGTTTTACGCAGTATCCCAATGATGTGGGATATTGGCGTATAAGACTTTTTTATATCAATTTTTCGTTGTCTTATTTTCTCCTTGACGCCACCGCGTTTGCGCTTTTGACCATGCTATTTTTAAACCTCACTTGTACTCACAGATGATGTATTTGTTGTTTGCGAGTTAGAGGGTATTTAATAACCTCAATAACTCCGGTGCACTTTGTGCATCCTTTTCTTCAATGATTTCACTTAGCGCCTTTTTAGGTCGCTTTTTATCCTTTCCTCTTCTAGCACTATCTCCAAATAATCCCAATCTTCAGTGGGTATTATTTCAAGCGCCTCTTCTAGGTCGCTTTCAACGTTTGATGTATCCACGTTGGTTGTAGTTGCAATATTATTATTATTACGTTACTGCTGATCCTGTCCTAGGTCCTCCAGGACCCATGTCACGGTCGCCATGTTATTGCACCAACGATTTAAAAAAATATATATGTATAGGAACGAGGCACATCTGTGTCGATTGGTTGTCTTTTATCGAATGTTTTATTAAAGTTCAAATCTGTGAGCGTGCAAGCTCTGATTCTTATATCTAACACTTATGTTTGTAATTATGTACTTATGTACTAAGGGGAATGTTCATCTATGAATATGTGTATATATTCAAAAGTGGGCTAGCGCTGCATTGGGAAACGCGGTCAGCATAACTGCAGTTATGCATGCATGTACATCCGTATGTATGTACGCTGCCTTCAAGCGGAAGACTTGAAGCGCAGGCTCAAGTTACTTTATTTGCGACATTGCCGTTGTATATTTATGCAACGACAATGTTGTTTCGCTTATGTATATATATTCACATTAATAGATTTAGGGCATGAGTTGTGCAGAAGGCACTTCAATGTATATATGTACATTGTTTCTCATGCTATGAGTCGCTTATATTGCGCTCATTGTTCTTTATGTAATGATGCACATGTATTTATGTACATGTACATCTTGAGTCGCCAATATGCGCTCGTTTATTAGGTATTCATAGAACATGATAATGTAGGTATTTGAATACTCTACATTATAACATAAAAACTACAAGGCAGCCAGATCATCATTCGGTCCGCTAAATATCACTAAGTCGTTCTCTACGCCGAAGCACTACGAACAGGCATGGAAATCCCTTTCCATCATAGCACAACAGTCCAAATAATAAATGTCTAACCTACGTATATCCATGGGGGAATGTCTACGGCATTTCACGGCATAAACTGGAAATAACGCAAACCTAAAAGTAAATCACATCAACGCCATGCTGCTGGTTGAAAGGCACCTCACAGGAAGATATAACTTCCATATAAGAGGTTATACCTTCTACTGCACAGATCATCCAGATGGCAAAGCCCACGGCGGAACCGGAATCTTAATCAGAGAACGCATCAAACACCACTTTCACCAAAGGTTTGCAACAAATTACTTGCAAGCCACGTCCATAAATGTGGAGTCAGAAAACGGCAACCTTTGCATTGCCGCTGTCTACTGCCCACCACGATTTACTATCTCTGGAGCAACGCGAGCAGAACCAATATAGACGTCATACAGCGCGCTCAATCAAAGATCCTACGAACTATCACTGGGGCACCATGGTATATTCGAAACCAAAACATCCACAGGGACCTCGAAATTCTCACAGTAAAAGATGAAATAGACAAGCAAAAAGCGTCCTAGAACGAAAAACTCTCCGCCCACCCAAATCTCCTCGCAAGGGTCTTGACTCGGGTTTCCAAACGATTCCGCCTGCAACGTACCGACCTTCCAACCCAGCCATAATTTATCAGGGCCATTTCTACTGTTCCAGTTTACATGACTGCTAGTTAAGTTATAGTATAAGATTTGATACACTTATTGTTAGTCTCGAAAATGCGAAGATTCAATAACTACATTCGAGTTTGCTCGACTGTGAGATACTCGATACCCAATTTTACTATCAAATATTATATTTTTCAAAAAATATACTGAAAAAATACTAAAAAAATAGACTAAAAAATAATTTGTTCCAAATTATTAGCTTGGCGGCACTTTAGTTGGTTTATTGAACACCATTATTATGTCGCGGAGTGTCATAGCAACTAGCTAGGTGCAGCTGCACGTGGTAATCACTTAATAACTTCTGTGTTTTTTATCCGATTGTAACCAAATTCGCAGAGATCATTAAGATGGTGATTAGTATTGTGCGTACCAAAATTCTAGGTTTAAAACGACGCTTGCAATTCAGTTTTTTTCAATTTGCATGTGCGGAAGGGGCGTGGCCAAAATCAAAAACAAACTTGATCTGCGTGCAACAATAAGACATACTGTCGCGAAATTTGTTGCTCTATCTCTTATAGTCTCTGAGATCTAGGACGGATCTACGGACGGACAGACGGACGGATCTAGGTATTCATATGGACGGACAGACGACATGGCTATATCGTCGCGGCTGTTGACGCTGATCAAGAATATATATACTTTATAGGGTCGGAGATGCTTCCTTCTGCCTGTTACATACACTTTCGGTCGGGACAAAGCCATAATACCCTACTACCCTTTGGGTAGCCGGGTATAAAAATTTACAAAAAGAAACGCAACCTAAGTTTGCGCTACGTCGGAGCAAGCTCTGTAGTACATGTTCGCAGAGCACATCTTTGGCATATGGAAATCGGAACCTTAGTAGGGATCTGGAACGAAGAAAACAGATCACCAAAGAGGAGAAATTCCGCACCATCTGGAATGGCGACCACACACCCTCTAGTACTGTAAGTGAAGAAAAATTAAACAACTAAGCGAAAAGAAAGTTAAGAAATTACAAATATTTTTTTTATAAATTAAGTGAAAAATAAATTCAATAAATAATATTTTGATTAAAAATAGTTAGCGTTAATCTAATAAATATAAACGGCAAAATTATCTCCTTAACTCATCTTAATAAAACTCGCATAGTATCGTATTTGAATCCATTTAACAACAAAATTTTGGACGTAAAAATTTGCATATTTCAATTAATATAAATTGATGGCAAACCCAAACAATCTTTTCAGACCGCCAGTTCTTAACGACGATCCAAATCAAAGAGTACAGAAAAGACAGATACGAAGACAGTTAGAACACCAACAGAATAGTAATATAATGGAGGAAATTTACTAAGAATAACTCACAGATGTCATCAGTAAAATTTTGGCATAATAGCTGCCGGTCTTACATAGGCAACAAACGCTCCTGAAAACTTTTCCGATGTGCCCGTTGTGGGCATTGATCCAGAACATGTAAGGAACTTGAATGACCTGGACAGAGTACCAGACATTGTAAAAAAATGTACGTGAATTTTCTGAGGATCCATCTCAGTTCAACTCTTGGAAAATAGGCAAAAACCGCATCTTGGAGACTTACAGTGCATACCAAGGCACACCGAAGTATTTCGGTATACTGCAAACTATCCGTTACAAGATAACAGATGATGCCGACAGGGCATTAAAAGCCCCTAAATTGATTGGCTATTTCAAAGTGATTAACACTCCATTACGGTGCGAACCAATCGGTCGATGACTTCTACAAAACTGTTTGTAGTCATATCTCCCTCAATTTGAATAAAATGGGTTCCATAGAGGTGAGTGAAGAAGCAGAAAAAATAATTACCAAGATGTACAGAGATAAGGCTTTGGATGCCTTTGTGCGAGGGTTGCAGTGCGATTTGTTCCGCTTGTTGAGAATGAAGGAACCAGCAGACTTACCTTCCGCACTACATTTGTGTATAAAAATGGAAAACCAAATCATGCAGCTATTAAAGGGCAGAATATAAACTTTAGAGCTCAGAACATAAAGCCCATACCGGCCCCAAGAAGTATCCAGTTTATAGGTATACAACAACCTTCACTTCCTCCTAGAACTCATCAATACCGACCACCATATTTCGGACAGCATCAACAAAATATCCCATTACCAAGCAGAACATAACCACCCTACTGAAACCCAACAACTTGAATATGCCGATTTGCATTTTTTAGAGTAAACGTTCCTCGCTGCCTTACTTTGAAGCCAGAACGAAGGGCGGACAAGTTTTGAAAATTCTGATCGACACGGGATCCAATCGTAACTATATTAAGTCCAACCATGTTTCAGAACCAGTCCCAAACAATAAATCCTTCGCGGCCATGTCAGTTGGTGGCAGCATTAAAATCACGCAAACAAATTTCAGAACTGTTAGAAGACGGTATAATCCGACTATCTCGGTCTCCATACAACTCAGCTACTTGGGTTGTACCAAAGAAAATTGGGCGCCTTTAACGAATAAAAATACAGAATAGTTATTGACTATAGGAAGCTTAACAAGGTAACAATCGCTAACAAATATCCAATTCCCGAAATAAACGAAGTACTTGCGAAATTGGGAAACAATACGTTTTTTTCTGTACTCGACCTTAAGAGTGGATTCCACCAGATTAAATTAAAAGAGTTCGACATAGAAAAGACTGCATTTTCAATTAACAACTCAAAATACGAATTACACGACTGCCTTTTCGGGCTGAAGAACGCCCCTTCCATTATCCAAAGCGCCTTGGACGACTTCCTTAGTGAATACATAGGGAAGATCTGCTACATCTTGTGGTACACAGATATAAGACACTCAGTTTATGTGTGCAACATTGTCACATTCAATGGCAATGTTTATTAGCCTCGTGAAGGCATAAACATACGTGTAGTTCAAGTGGCATGAAATAAGATCACACAAATATGCATGGCAACCTAACGTTCCCAAACGTGCAGTGTGCGCGTCACTCTCAACTCTTTATTTCTAAGATATCAAATTAATATGTGACCAATAGAGACGTCTCTACCGACTGCGATGTTGCCGTCACATGACGCCTTCGACTTGGGTATATAAACCCTCTGTAAGTAAAATTAATATATTCATTAAGTGTTCAATTTGCTGAACGGACCTATGTCCGATTCAGTAAGTAAAGTCATCTAATAAATAACTAAGTAAAAATAAAACACCTAAGTCGTCTTATTACATCAAGACATTTTAATAGAATGCATCATCACGAGCGACCGTGACAGCTTCATTTCGACAAAAGAAATGAAATTAAGTGAAAAGCTGTCTAAAATACATAATATATAATGAAAATGAACAAAATTTAATACTTAAATTAAACTTGTGATGAAAGTAACGAAACTGAACGAAAACTAAATGGAACAGAATAATAATAATAAAGTAAACAAATGTTAATTTAGCAGGGCTAAAAGCACTGCAGTTCATCGATTAATCGACAATGTATACAATATGTCGCATCGACAAGTTATTATTAGTTCTTATTCAATAGAGAAGAAGGACAACACCGCACCAGAAAGCAGCGCGTGAAGAATTAGCGTCTCTTTTTTTTTAATTTCATAATAAACCTTAATATCCAAAATAAAGCCTACAAATATAACACCTTCACAGTTCAGAAGTGGGATCACTTGAGGTTTGAATATTAAGAGAAAAGAGAAAGTGTTCGGGTAGCAGCAAGAATCGTCGACGTGGAAAATTTGCAATGAGATATGTTCTCAAAAGGTCTAGGTGACAAGAAATTGCAAATAACGGAATAGCTCCATTTCTACGTGGCGGACGGATTCTCAGTAGCCAGATCTGAAATCTAAGGGATTTCGTTGGAGCGCAGTCTCAAACCGGCTTATTTTTATTTCACGTTGTGGTGAAATTCGCAAGCAGAAGCACACATCGTGAAATACTTAAGGTATATAGAGTTGTTCAAGAAGCAGAAAAATAAGTTAAAGTTCAAAACAATAATGCCAATGATCGCGGAGCTCAAGGTGGACGAGTTAAGGGTCCTTCTACGAGCAAGAAATTTGACAAGCTCAGGTCCCCGAGCTGAGCTAGTGCAGCGGCTCATGGAGTATGAACAATCGGAGGAGATAGAGATGCCAACGGTTGGGCTCAAGGAAAATCGCAAACACTTTGCCAGAGTTTGATCCCAGCGATGATAACGCTATCTCAGTAGATCAGTTCGTTGATCGCGTCAACAAGGTGGTTGATGCTTGCCTGTGGGATGAAAAATTTTTAATGCTCGCTATTTACTCACGGCTTAAGGGTCCAGCCAAGATGTGGTTAGATGCCTCGCCTATTCTTCTCACCACGTGGAACAACTTTGCGAATGCTCTTCGAGACGAATTTGGAGCAAACCCTGATGAAGCTGAGGTACACTTCAGTATGGCAAGTGCAACAAGAAGATCGAAAGAGACAGTAAAGGAATACTGTTTCCGAATGTCTGCCCTTGGTGTGCGATATAGGCTCAGCGAAGCAGCAGTTATTCGATACGTACGAGCAGGTCTTCAGCATCGTGAACTGCAAAACAGCATTGCGGCTATTCACTTCGCTACAATGAAGCAACTTCGGGATGCAGCCGAATCTTATTTCATAAACAGAGGTCGATCTAATGCACTTAAGAAAGAAGTTCTAATGAAAGGCGGCAACTTCGAGCAAACGCAGGACAAAGATATCAAGCAACAAAAATCAAAGGACGCAATGAAGTGTTACAATTGCGGAGAGTTGGGTCACTTTGCCAATTCGTGCCCAAAAGAGAAGAAAAGGACGCGTTTTACTAAATGCAACAAGTTTCATGAACCAACAGCAGCTTGCCAAGCAGCAAATCTGAACCGATTAGGAGCCACAAATCAAGACAAGCTATTTACCAGAAGAGTCTGCGTGGGATCACACAATTATAGCGCCTTCATTGATACTGGTAGTCAGGCTAGTATCGTGCGCCACTCAGTTGCCAGGAAAATCAACGCCGAACGCCGCAAGTGCTCTATGAAAATTAAAGGAATTTGCGGGGGCTCGTGCATTCTCACGGAATCGATAATTGTGGATTTGGACATCGACGGGAAAATCATTACAGCTGAAGTATACATTGCAGGCGATCATCTATTGCAAGAGGACTTTCTGTTGGGACAAGATGCCATTATTACCGCTCAACTTGTGCTCAACTACGACCCAGAAGAAACTGATGTTAAACGGGTGATTCATCAGCCGATAGATCCTGTAAGCAACAGCAAAATTGAAAAACTTCTTGTAAATTTAAAAATGGAGAAGCAACGACATAAAATGTGCAACTTGTTAGAGAGATTCTCCAAAGTTTTCTCTACTGGATTGCAAGGCATAGGAAAAACTAGCATTGTTCAAGCAAATATCATCGTCGAAAGCGGTCAGGCAGTATCCCAAGCACCGTACCGATTGCCTGAACCAAAAAAGGAAATAATATGCAGAATGGTTAACGATCTGTTGGAGCAGGATGTCATAACTACATCCACATCAGAGTATGCCAGCCCAGTGGTACTCATCAAGAAGCCAAATGGTAGCGATCGAATGTGTGTCGATCCGCCGCCTAAATAAGCTGATCAAGAAGGAAAATTTTCCAGTGCCAAATATTGAGGAGCGTCTGCAGGAGGCGAAACGTTTTAGATTATTTTCATCACTGGATCTCAACAGTGGTTACTATCAGATTGAGATAGCACCTGAAAGCAGAAAGTTTACAGCATTTATCACCACCGATGGATTGTATGAGTTTAAGCGACTCCCGTTTGGATTGAAGAACGCTCCTGCCGTTTTCAATCGCCTCATGGCAGAATTGCAAAAACGAGTGCACAAGGGTGATATGATACATTATATGGACGATATCCTTATCGGTAGCCAAACATTCGAAGAGATGTATGAGAAGCTAGAGCGAATCCTTGAAGTATTGCAAGAATGCGGATTAACTTTGAACCTGGATAAATGCGAGTTGTACAAGCAGTCAATTACATTCCTAGGTCACCAGATACACCCAGATGGCATTAGTCCGGGAGAAATAAAAACAACCGCCATACGAATGTTCCCGAAGCCGACCAATGCCACCGAAGTGAGAAAGTTTTTGGGCCTTAGCGGCTATTTTCGCAAATTCGTTGCCAGATACGCCATCATATCAGAGCCATTGCGAATCTTACTGCGTAAAGATAAGAAATTCCAGCGGGAAACGCCACAACAGAATGCATTTGAGGACTTGAAGAGATGCCTGACATCCAATCCAGTTATCACCAGTTACTGCATAGAGGCTGAACACGAACTACATACGGATGCCAGTGCTGTTGGTTTAGCCGGAGTCTTGCTACAACGCGAGGAGGATAAGCTAAAACCGATTGCTTATTATAGCCGAGCAACTTCTAAGCTTGAGAAGAACTATCACAGCTACGAGCTGGAGGCTCTAGCTGTCGTTTAATCACTGGAGCGGTTTAAATATTACATCTATGGTAAAAAGATAAAGATCATCACCGATTGTAATGCGTTGAAAACATCGATGGAGAAACGAGAGCTTATTCCACGAATCGCAAGATGGTGGTTGCGAATTCAAGAGTTTGACATAGAGATTGTTCATCGACCTGGAACACAGATGAACCATGTTGACGTCCTAAGCCGAGCTCCATCCGAAGATGCACGGGAAATGGATACAGCATGCCTTAAGGTGTCCAAGGCCATAATAGACGAAGCGGATTGGTTATTTTCTATTCAACTCCAAGATAAGAAAATCCAGAAAATTGTCACCGATATGAAATTGGAAAAGAAGTCACAGAACCACGATTATGTGATCGAGCACGATCGCCTCTTCCGCAAACATGACAGCAAGTTGTTTTGGATTGTACCAAATCAGTTGCGATTCCATATTCTTTATGAATGTCACGATAAGGCTGGGCATATGAGCATTGATAAATTTCAGTCTCGGTACCTGCAGAAGTTGTTAATGTTGCAGAGACTCAACATGATCAACCTTCTGCTGTACCTAACGTTCTACCAGCTAGTACAGATGCTCCTATCTCGACTTCTGCTACAGTTGCTCAGAACACTATAGTAGGTGTTCCACCTATGAAACAAATTTTTGTTTCCAGGCTTGCCCCTAATACGTCATCTGACGACATTAGGACCTTTATTCGGTCCAAAATTCAAGCATCATTAAAGGTGGAAAAATTTAACTTCTCATATGAACGGGAAATCGCATCATTCAAAATAAGTGTTCCTGCCGAGCATTTTAGTAAAGTTTGTTCAAAAGACTTCTGGCCGGAATACTTAATTATTAAAGAGTATGTAAATAAAAAGAAAAATCGGCCACCGATTTTACTTCCAAATGTTACCACTAATTCCTCTAAGCCTCAAACTCCATCTGATAGCTCAAAAAACTAACTTCTCTCCTGCTTGGCTATCTAGTATCTTGGCCTTTCTAGTAAACTTAATAATGCTTACTTCGATAGCTTAAATTTTCCTTTTCATGTCATTGCCTTCACTGAAACTTGGTTAAGGCATGATATTTTGAATACTGAAATCTTTACTAACAAATTTTCTGTCTATAGACGTGATCGCATGCTGCGTTGTGGTGGTGGTGTACTTATTGCTGTCGATGCTGATATCTCTTCTGAGCACGTAGATTTAGGTAATGATTTAGATATCGAATTTGTAGCTGTAAAACTAATTTATTGTAGTTTTAGTATCTTTATCACCTGCTCATATATACCTCCTGCCTCAGATAACTCTCTGTATTTATCCCATTTTTCTGTAATCAATAGTATTTCTGAAATGCTTTCTGATCGTGATTTCTTAATAGTTCTTGGAGATTTTAATATTTCTGGAATTTCGTGGCTTTCGTCATGTGAGTCCAACGTATTGAATCCTTCGTCAACTCATGTCTTTGTTGATAGGCTTTTTGATATAGCTTTGTCTCAAACCAATTCTATACCAAATTGTCTAGATAAAATGCTTGATCTGATTTTTTGTTTTGGATCCCAATACCTGCACGGTGTCCAGATTAAATCCTATTTCCTCACCTGAGGATCCCTACCACCCTACTCTGGAGGTGTTGATTGACTTACCAGCAAGTGTTTCGGTTGCAGGTATTTTACCGAGAAGCGAGTTCGTTGTTTTCGGAAGACCGATTTTAAAAAACTTTCTTTGCTTCTTTCACGTACTGACTGGTCCCAACTTTCTTCGTGTATTGACCTGGACAAGGCAGTTGAAATTTTTTTATTCTACATTAAACTCTGTTTGATGCTTGTGTTCCCTTTGGTACTCCACAATTGTCTAATAGACCGTTATGGTTTACCAAAGAACTAACAAAGTTAAAGAATAAAAAATCAAAGCTTTATAAAAATATAAGGAAACTGGCTCTCTCTTATATTTTCTCGCTACACTGTTGCTCGTTCCGATTTCTCCACGCTAAATAATCTTTGCTACAAGGATTATTTAAGAAAGTGCAGACTTACGTTTCAGCGTGACCCGAAACGCTTCTATGAATTCGTTAATTCGAAGTGAAAGACGTCAACACTTCCAACAACATTATTTTATGATAAAAAGACAGCTTTTAATGATCGTGGCATTGCCGATCTGTTTGCTGATTTTTTCAAACGACCTATTCCACATCAACTTTTTATAGAGCCCAGTATTATCCGTATCAAGTAAACCAAGCGAATTGCATTTTTGGTCCCTTACTTTCTGAAAGTTTACTCTTACGTGAACTTAAGTCATGTAAACCAGTTTTTCTCCTGGCCCTGACGGCGTTCCTAGTTGCATGCTTAGGTTCTGTGCAGAGGGACTTTGTAAACCACTTTTAAAATTATTTGAATTGTCTGTAGAGTTGTGCTCTTTCCTAATCTTTGGAAAGAGTCTTACATTATTCCTCTCTTGAAAAAGGAAATAAATCCAACGTTCAAAACTATAGAGGTATCTCCAAGTTGTCTGCTATTCCCAAAGCATTTGAGAAACTAATAACTTCTCAACTGCAACAGTAAAGCTTTTGATTCTGTCAACCATAGTCTCTTATTATACAAGCTCAATCTTCTTGGATTTCCACAGAACTTAATTTTGTGGATATCTTCATATCTTTCATTTAGAATTCAAAGAGTATTTTACAAGGGCTCTGTGTCCAAGACTGTCCAAGTCACTTCCGGCGTACCCCAAGGAAGTCATTTAGGCCCATTGCTGTTCACATTATTTATAAATGATCTACAGTCCGTTATATCATACTCTCGCATACTTATGTATGCAGATGATGTTAAGATTTGTCTGACTTTTAATGATCCCATATATAGCCTCATATTGCAATCTGACCTTGATTGTTTTCAATCGTGGTGTGCTATAAATTTATTAAATCTTAATTGCAATAAATGTAATTTTTAGGGATATTCTCCATTTAAATAATTATCATCTTAATGATACTCCACTTGAGCGAATAGAGTCAGTATCTGATTTAGGTATCCTTCTTGATTCAAAATTAAAGTTTGATAAGCATATTTTGGCTGCTTCTAATAGAGCCATGGGTGTCCTTGGATTTATTAAACGTTGGTCAAAAGAATTTAACGATCCCTACATTACTGAACACTTGTACATCTCACTGGTTCGTCCTATTCTTGAGTATGGATCTAATATCTGGTTCCCCCAGTATAGGGTTCATCAAGATAGGCTTGAATCAGTGCAGAAACAATTTCTTCTTTTTGCTCTTCGTAGTCTTAGCTGGAATCCCACAATTAGATTGCCTTCGTATCGTAGTAGCCTTTTATTACTAAACCTTCCTTCTCTTTCTGACCGTAGAACTATGCTAGGTGTAGTGTTTCTACATAGACTAATCATTGGCGAAATTGACTCATTGCAGTTGACAAATCAGATTAGCTTTGCCGTTCCGGTCAGAACGACTAGAAATTTCCTTCCCCTCTCACTTTCCCGTTGTAGTACTAACTATGCCAGTCGCAATCCTCTCCGTATTTTATGTGTAAATTATAATAACTTTTCTAGTCTAGTTAATAATACTAAAACTACCTTAGAAATTTAAACTTAGCTCGTATTTAAGAATAGTTCTAATTATTATTATTAGTAGTAATAGTATTATTATTATTATTTTATTCTTTTTGTTAATACAATTGTGTTTTGTGGTTGTTTTGTCTGTGTTAATTGTTCGCGACCTCCGTTCCCGCACGTTATGCGGTTGCCCCTCGGTCGGATGGGCGGGTGGTCGTATCTGCCTAGGTCCGCGCGTTAACAAGCCCGAGCTTGGTGTCGGTGGGTCACTTGATCGTACTGCCGTTTGTACGTCAACGTCCAAGTAAAGAAAGCAGATGCGTGAAAACGCTGTTTTAAAAATACTAACACTTGATAGGGGTTAGGCTGTCTAATAACACATATGCTTGGTTAAAAAAAAACAAGTAAGAAAGCTACAGTCGAGTTTGCTCGACTGTGAAGTACCCGCTCAATTTTACCATCCAAATATTATATTTTTCAAAATATGCTGAAAAAATACTAAAAAAATATATACTAAAAAATACCAAAATAATATATCAACATTTTCTTTGTTCGAAATTAGCTTGGCGGCACTTTAGTTGGTTTATTGAACACCATTATTATGTCGCGGAGTGTCATAGCAACTAACTAGGCAGTACTAGCAGTTGCACGTGGTAACGCCTTATAAAAGTAATATCTTAATAGCTTCTGTGTTTTTTATCCGATTGTAACCAAATTCGCAGAGATCTTTAAGATGGTGATTAGTATTGTGCGTACCAAAATTGCGTTCTAGCTTTAAAACGACGCCTGCAATTCGGTTTTAGTCGATTTACGGGGGCGGGAGGGGGCGTGTCCAAAATCAAAAACAAACTTGATCTGCGTGCAACAATAAGACATACTGTCGCGAAATTTGTTGCTCTATCTCTTATAGTCTCTGAGATCTAGGTGTTCATACAGACGGACGGACAGACGGACAGACGGACATGGCTATATCGTCTCGGCTGTTGACGCTGATCAAGAATATATATACTTTATGGGGTCGGAGATGCTTCCTTCTGCCTGTTACATACATTTTCGGTCGGCACAAAGCCATAATACCCTTCTACCCTTTGGGTAGGCGGGTATAAAAAGAAATTAATTGTAAAAAAAAAAAATTGTAAAACCAAGCATATGACAACTAATTAACATTTCAACCAAAAAACCCGCATTGCAAATATAATGCCTGAACATTTGTAAATGTTAAAAAAAAATTTTTTTTTTTGATCCTATTTCCAAATATTATGTGCGAAATCCAAGGACAACACGGCTAATGTCGTGAATAACGTCAAAATCGTTGATCACACAGGATATTCAATCTCTGTGGATTTTGCTCCTCATATTGACAATAGTCACAGTAGCGCAGTTTCTGCTTACTATTTATATTAAGCATATAAAAAAAATTAAAGAAACGATTTGGACAGGGTCTAAGAACCCAAAGGAAAAACATAAATACATAAATATCTAAATGAGTTTCATAACAGAAACCACAAACCCAAACCCTTTATTTATATTGAGAGCATTAAGTGTATTGAGGCAATTTCATACGTTTATAAGCGTATATGAGTATGAAACAGCATACATGGATACGCACCAAACCACATTCTCACTTATCATACACTGCTCCAAAATAGAGAAGGTTTATTTTTAGCAACGTTACACTACGTAAGAGTAGTAGAGGTAACAGAGGAAAACATATACCTGGGTCCTACAGTAATCATAAAAGTTCGTCTGCACCGCTAATTTATATCTTGAATAACGATATAAATGGATTGGCAGACCATTAGGTAACAACTCAAAGAAATAAAAACGACATTTGATAAGTCATTTAAATGCATGAGTCAAAATAGAGATATCCAAGAAGGAACTCTTAACAGACACGCATTAATATTGGTAGAATGCTTTAATGAGGCACGCCAATTACTAAACCAAAATAAAGGGTTGTTGACTAGGGAACATCTGACCCAGGCATCTAAACTTCTAAACAGGCTTCGAGAGAACTTGTTAACTGCTAAATGCAGACATAGCCTCAAGCTAACCGTCCCAACTATATTTGATGCACCGGTAACAATTGATACTAGTGACACACTATCAGATATAGAAGACAATGGAATAGATCTTAAGGAAGAAGATCTTCACGATCTCACAATTCCTGCGGTAATAAACTACCCATTGAAGTTCAACAAGAAACTAACCAACCAAACATGACAGACTTCGCTGTAAGTTCAAGGGAATACGTGCGACAAATTTCGTCCACGATACCTGAATTTGACGGAAAAAAGGGAAACTTGCATAGATTCCTTAATGCCCTCCGACTAACAGATCTAACAAAGAGAGATTAAGAAAGGTTAGCCATCGGAGTAATCAAAACAAAAAGGAATGGGTCCATTGTCATATAAAATTGATAATGAAAGGACCATTACCGGAATCATCGACGTGTTAAAGACATCAGTTAAGGGCGAATCGTCCGATGTCAAAGCTCCTTAATACACAACAGCGCCGCAAAACAGCCCCTCAATATACTACAGAGATGGAAGATCTACGCATATCTGCAATGACTAAAAACTGTGAACAATGGCAAAATCAAAGCCATACTAGAAGCAGGAAATTTCACTACCATGGATGGTGTGATTGAAAAATATATACACTGCTGCACAGAAATGACCGGCAATACTACCAGTGTCCTTTCCCTTAATGGTAGAGGATACAATAATAGAACAAGTAATAACCGAGGAAATTACCACAACAGAGGCAATGGCCGAGGAAAATATAACTATAACATAGGCCGAGGTGGTTACTGCGGAGGATATATAGAGGACGCGGCGGTAACTAGAATAACAACCGAGGTGGAGGTTACCAGAGGGGTAACCAAAGCCAGACAAATAATAATATTTACAATAATAGGAGCGTCCGAATTATACAAACGGAAAACAAACAGACCCCCTTGAGCAACGAACATCAATAGTAAACATCTACAACATCATATTCGTCCGATTGTTAAACATGAGTACCAATTCGATGGTAACTCTCTTAATAGATACTGGTGCAGATATTTCATTACGAAAATGTAAAAATCATTAATCAATCAATAACCGTTGTACGAGTTGGACGCGTTTTTTAGTGCGATGCTTCGTCGGTCGGTGTTCTCCGTCTTTTGTCGATGTAAAATAAGAACTAACAAATCCAAAGTGGAGACAAATTAACGAATTTGAAATCTGTAGTCTAAACTACATGAACTAACTACATGAATAACTACGCCAACGAAAATATATATTTATAACTGGTGTTATGATAGTGCAAGTGCATATTTGAAAAGCACCATCAACAACAAAACCAACTACTAATATTGCGAATTCGGTGCCAACGGCCGCAGAGCAGAAAGCAATGTCAACAAAAACCGTTAGCTTCGATAAGCAACAAGCGGTCCCGGCTATACAGACCGGTATGGATCGCTACATCCTGATTAAGCGTAAGCTTAGTCCACTAAACACGGTTGATATTAACCAAACATCAACTGTACCAACAAAAGCAACGACCAAACTAGGCGTTCCAATGATAACCGTTTTTCCATCTTAGCAGAGGCGGAGAACAACCAAGCAGAGCTGGGGCAGGAGACCCAAAAAAAACCAAAGCCCCCACCTATTTATATAAGGGAAAAAAGCTCTAACGCCCTGGTCAATAAAATTGTTGCGCTGGTCGGGGACGATAATTTCCATGTATATCCGCTTATTAAAGGGAACATCCACGAAACCAAAGTTCAAACAAAGTCCGAAGAACACTTCCGAGCTGTGTCTAAGTACCTGGAGGAAACAAAAAAGAACTTTTACACCGCCTCTGAGATTCAAGAAGCCCTTAAAGCCAAGGGCTAAAAAATGTCAGCAACATTATCAACAGAAATAAAAAGCCACAACCACTCTTCAAGGTCAAGCTCGAACTAGATAGTAAAGCTTTAAAAAAAACGAAGTGCATCCAATCTACAAGCTGGATCACCGTGGAAGAACCACACAAACGCAACGGCCCTCTACAATGCACAAATTGCCAGGAGTATGGACATACAAAGACATACGGCACACTTCGGGCAGTCTGCGTAGTCTGCGGAGACTTCCACAACTCCATAAACTGCCCCGCAAACAAAGAAGACCCCTTAAAGAAAAAATGTGGCAACTGTGGAGGAAACCATATGGCAAACTACAGAGGCTGTGCGGTACGAGCGACAGCTACGCGTCCACAAAATATGCAAAATGCGTATTATAACTCAAAAAGTACGCCAGACGTATTTTTCTCCAAGGCAGCCAGATCATCACTCGGTCCGCTAAATACCACTAAGGGCTTCTCATACGCCGAAGCACTACGAACAGCATGGAAAATCCACTTCAGCCACACTCAGAAAACACTCAGCAGGTCCTGATGCAGCCGCAAATCAATTTGGTAACTATGTTGTTTACCATGCAACAAGGTATGAAGGAGCTCATGTCATTTATTAAAACAACTATGCAAACTCTTGTTCAGAACCAGAACATGGTGATTCAGTTACTTGTAGCACAACAGTCCAAATAATAAATGTTTAACCTACGTATATCCATGTGGAATGCCAACGGCATTTCACGGCATAAACTTGAAATAACGCACTTCCTAAATGTAAATCACATCGACGCCATGCTGCTGGTTAAAACGCATCTCACAGGGAGATATAACTTTCATATAAGAGGTTATACCTTCTACCGCACAGATCATCCGGATGGGAAAGCCCACGGTGGAACCGGCATCTTAATCAGAGAACACATCAAACACCACTTTCACCAAAGGTTTGCAACAAATTACCTGCAAGCCACGTCCATAAATGTGGAGTCAGGAAACCACAACCTTTGCATTGCCGCTGTCTACTTCCCAACTCGATTTACTATCTCTGAAGGTCACTTCATGGACTTCTACAACACACTGAGTGATCCCCAAGAGAAGGCAACTGTCTAACGCACTTATAAAAGTGAGCAATAAATTGAACTACGTCTCTTCGGTTTGCCCCACATATTGGCCCGCAGACCCCAGAAAGATCTCAGATCTAATTGATTTCGCGGTGACAAAAAACATCCCACGCGATCTAATAAGTGCCATGGCCCTACCGGATCTCTCATCTGACCACTCGCCTTTGTTGTTAACCCTTCTTCAAAGCCCAGAAATTACGGACTACCATTATAGGCTGACGTCGCACATTACTAACAGGATGAAATACAGAAAGTATGTGAGTTCACACATTGAGCTAACTCCTCAACTAAATATTGAAACGGATATCCACTACTCTACTGCCGCTCTGGAAGAGGTACTCGTCATAGCAGCCAGGATCTCAACACCAAAACGGAAGGATGTGAAAGTTAGGCCGATCAAAACCAGCTTGCAAATTGAACAGCTGGTTCTGGCAAACCAGCAGGTCATCATGCTCAAAAGCAACGTCTTACTGAAGCCACCCGCAAACTAAATCGGGCTCTGATGCAAGATGCTGCAAATGCAAATGTCAACTAGTACAAAGCATCCCTTGTGGAGGGCTCACCCAAATCTGAGCTCTCCGACTGAAACCGTCACCCCGAAAGAAATTTTTCAGGTTGCTGGGCCCGCAACGACAAAGACAGAGCCGAAACATTTGCCTTACATCTCAGAGGCGTCTTCCAGCCGAACCACGCAGCAAATGCTTTTGTTCTTCCGCAAATCCACTCCGTAACGGAATTAACGCCAACCTTATTTCGGTCGAACGAGGTTACAAAAGTCATTAGGGAGCTAAAACCAAAAGGGGCTCCAGGAGGTGACCTAATAACTACAAAAATGATAATGGAACTTCTGTACTGTACTGTTGAGGTCATCTGTAAGCTCCGCAATTGTATCATAAGTCTCGGCTTCTACCCAAGTAAATGGAAAAAATCAATTATAATAATGATACCGAAGCCTGGAAAAGATCACACGACTCCGACCTCTTACAGACCAATAAGTTTATTACCATGCCTGTCCAAACTATTCGAAAAATGCCTTCTAACGCGCATAATACCATATATGGAAGCTCACAACATTATCCCAGCCCATCAATTTGGCTTCAGAGAAAAACACGGAACTATCGAACAAGTTAACATTCGCACAGCCTTCGAGCTTAGAGAATATTGCAGCGCGATATTCTTCGATATTCGGGCTCAAAGGTCTTATGCATAAAATTAAAACACACTTGCCTAGGTACACTCATAAACTCCTTTAATCTGAGCTAAACAATAGAGCCTTCACAGTGGGATGCAACACAACAATATCCGACAACTACACTATTGAAGCTGGAGTCTCACAATGCAGCGCACTTGGGCCAACTCTATTCGTCCTCTACACAGCGGATATTCCCACAAGTGACCGACTAACAACATCCACCATTGCCGACGACACTGCAATCTTTAGCCGCTCCAGATAACAACCCAACTTGCCAAGCATCTTATTGCAGACATCATACAGCGCGCTCAATCAAAGATCCTGCGAACTATCACTGGGGCAATATGGTATATTCGAAACCAAAACATCCACAGGGACCTCGGCATTCTCGCAGTAAAAGATGAAATAGACAAGCAAAAGCGTCTTACTATGAAAAACTCTCTGCCCACCCAAATCCCCTCGTAAGGGTCTTGTTTCGGATTTCCAACCGATCCCGCCTGCAACGTACCGACCTTCCAACCCAGCCATAATTGTCAGGGCCATTTCTACTGTTCAAGTCTGCATGAATGTTAGATAGGTTATAGTATAATATTTGATACACTTATTGTTAGTTTCGAAAATGAGAAGTTTCAATAAATAAAAGCAAAGTCAAAAAAAAAAAAAAATAAAAATAAAAATTTTAAAATAATAAAATAGAAAATTGAAATCCAGATAACATAACAAGTATATCAGGCATTGGGGAAGGGACAATACAGTCCCTTGGCACTATAGATCTGGATATGGGCATTGCAAATACGGCAATACGCTATGAATTCCAGATCGTGCCCGACAATTTTCCTATACCAGGCGATGGTATAATTGGTTTAGATTTCATTAAGAAATACAATTGTATTTTGGTATTTCAAGACCATGAAGATTGGCTCACATTAAGACCCCACAACTTCAGGAATATAAACAATCCTATAATACACTCGTTAGATAACGAAATAGTGTTGCCAGCTAGATCAGAGGTGATTCGAAAGATTCATCTTACATCCAGCAATAAACATATTTTTATTCCCAACCAGGAATTAAAACCAGCAATAATAGTAGGAAGTGCTCTGGTAAACACTCATAATGTATTGATTCGCATAATAAATACAACAAATAAAGACGCTATAGTGTGTGACGACGCAAGGTCGCACAATTAAAATAAGTATTAAGACTTAACGGCATGGAGCCCAGTATTACAATATTATTATTATTATTACTCAATTTACTAATATTAAATATAGAATAAGAAATTCCAACAGTTTATATTAATGTTAGCATAAGGGAGTGTCATAGGGCGCAAATCAGCGCACTGTTAGCGACGCACGAAAGAGCAAGGGCTTGAACAGCTAACCATACAATACGTAGACTGGTCTTTTCATGAGGACTTTTTGGTGGGCAGCATCGAAATAAAAGTACTGCGATGCTGCCCACGAACGTGTTGGGTCGTAAGACGTTGCTGCCCACCAACAAATAACTGCATAAAAACGGTTTTGGTTGCGACGGCGTACACCGCATTCGAACGTGCACACGTTTGATGCTAGTCGAAGCTCTAGTATGTATGTGTTAATATATGTATATGAGCAAATTGATTGTGTGTGAAGAGCTGCCGGCAATTTGCGAACATTGCACAGCTTTTCATATTTTCGGTTTTTTGACTTCACAATGTGTCAATGTTTCTTATTGACTTCTCAAGTTGTTCTCTTCTCTCCTTCGGTTTCATGTATCATATGCATTTGTTGTTATTGTTAGATGACCTTCCCCTTGTTTTCTTTGCCTTTGCTCGGCTGATGCTATTGTTTTGCTTGACGTTGACGTTTTGGGCTGCTGACGGTGCGTTTATTTATGTGGTTTTTTATTTCCTTGTGCTTGCGCCGTTTACACCTGTTTAAGTGTTACGCACATTGATAATATTTTAAAACAGTTGCTATGGACATATTATATTTAAATTTCAGCAAATTTTATTGCGATTTAGAAAGTGTTTTGAAAATTACTATAATTATTTATTTAATAAATAAAATAAAACTAACTCATTTACATTTTTTAGTTAGTTTAAATTAGAATTAGAATGTTCAAAAAATATACATAGTGTATATGTATGTACATATGTATATAATAATTGATATATTTTAAAACTGCGTTTATATATTTAAGTATTTCATAATTTAAGTTTGCTTGATAAAAATAAAAATAATAATAATAACAATAAAATTTGCTGAAATTTAAATATAATATGGCCATAGCAATTGTTTTTAAATATTATCAATGTGCGTAACACTTAAACAGGTGTAATCGGCGCAGGCACAAGGAAATAAAAGAACACACCAACAAACGCACCACCAGCAGCCAAGACGTCAACGTAAACCAAAACAATAGCAACACCAAATCGAAGGTCATCAACATAAACAATAATTACATAGTATACATACATGAAACCGAAGGACAGAAAAAACAACTTGAGAAGTCAAAAATAATCAAAATAAAATGGGTGATATCTACCAGCAGTTACTCTTTCTTAGTTTTTATTGCCAGAGCAATATATGGCAACAAGGAAGAGCAGAAACTATTCAACTATCCAAATGAGGCGTTCAGAAATCACAAATATGAAACGCTGGGCAATGCACTCAAATTGACAAGCTCCACCCATAATATTGTATCTTGTCATATACGTGCATTTACCAACACATACATGCATATGAAATATTCTAAAATCAAGACAGCTAAAATTTGAAACGCTGGGCAATGCTTGCGCCTTTGAATGTATTGGTGAATACACATATATGGCAAAATGCAAATGTGTTGAGCTGTAGACAAATTTTGTGTATTCGATTGCTTTAATTTTGATAGTTTCAAGTCTCATTAGGATATTTGCGCGACTTCTTTGAACTGACACCAATTGTTTTTGTTATTTTCGTTTCTTGTCGGCTGCCGAGCGGGTAATTGTTAAATAGCCGCTCGTGTGAATAAATTTTTTAATTTTATTTTTCCTGGAAAGAGCTAGATTTATCCAGAATTTTAACGAAGAGTTTTTGCGGAAATGAATAGTTTTTTTTAAATTAATTTAAAGTTTTCGAAAATACCATGTATTTTGTTGTTGGCAATTCACTCTCATTTGTATGTAGCGATCGCTCATTGTTCTCTCCCGCTCTCCTTTTTTTCTACAGTGGCCAAAATCGATTTTATGCAAACCAAATATTGCATATATACAACATGTTGAGTTTTTTAATGTGTTGAGGAGGTGAGAAAATAATTCACCCGATATGGGAAAACGCGCGATTTTTTTTTTCAAAAATTTTTCGACTGCTGCGCTAATTTCTTTCTTCCTTCCCCCATTTTTCTCCATATCAGGTGAATTATTTTCTCACCACCTCACGTGGCACTTCTTCTTCATGTTGTATGAATGCAATATTTGATTTGCATAAAATCGACTTTGGCCACTGTAGAAAAAAAAAAAGGAGAGCGGGAGAGAACAATGAGCGATCGATACATACAAATGAGAGTGAATTGCGAACAACAAAATACATGGTATTTTCGAAAACTTTAAATTAATTTAAAAAAAAAATCTATTCATTTCCGCAAAAAAAACTCTTCGTTAAAATTCTGGATAAATCTAGCTCTTTCCAGGAAAAATAAAATTAAAAAAATTTATTCACACGAGCGGCTATTTAACAATTACCGCCGAGCGCTATTGTCGTACGCCTCGTGTTGCCTCCCTCCCCTTGCCAATGTTATTTTCAACATCGTTTGACTGATGTGATTGTCTTTTTGACCTGACGTAATTTGTGCTGCTGCTAATGGTGCTGCACTTGCTGAGTCGCTGTTGTTTTATTTCAGTGGCTTGCGCCGATTACACCTGTCTTTGAATATTTTGACATGATTTGATATTATTAGCAAATAATTAGTATGGAAATATTATATTAAAATTTTAGCATATTTTATTCCGAGTTATTATATAGCAGGAGGAGCAGCGATCAGACCGCTGTACGAGTTGGACGCGTTTTTTAGTGCGAGGCTTCGTCGGTCGGTGTTCTCCGTCTTTTTGTCGGTATATCAAAGTGGAGAAAAAGTAGCGAATTTGAAATTAGTAGTCTTGCGCGAAGTAACGCCAAAGAAAAATATATATAATTATAACTGGTGTTATGATAGTTCAAGTGTATATTTGACTTAATTTAATAAGTGCCACGCGTTATAAGCTCAAAAAATGAGCAGCGTTCCAAAGAATGAGCGTAGAAGCTCCCTTAATCCAAGAAACGCTTGTTACTCTTACTTCTCAACACGCGATATCGTTGAAGAAAGCAAGTCAACAAATTGCAACCCGGCTCTACTGACCGTCGACAGCAAGAGAGCGAGCTCTTGCTCACCCACTCTGCTCACCCCAACTCCTACATCATGGAGCTACCAATGCCCAACCCCACCACCGCCGGCTTCTATGGAAGAAGCTTCAACAACAAGCAGCGCTACAATTTCCGCAGTCGCAGCAAAAGCGCCACCAACAACAAAACCAACTACCAATATTACGAATTCGGTGCCAACGGCCGCTGAGCAAATTGCAATGTCAACAAAAACCGTAAGCTTCGATAAGCAACAAGCGGTCCCGGCTATACAGACCGGTATGGATCGCTACATTCAGATTAAGCGTAAGCTTAGTCCAGTAAACACGGTTGGTAATAAACCAAAGATCAACCGTATCAACAAAAGCAACGACCAAACTAGAAGTTCCAATGACAACCGTTTTTCCATCTTAGCAGAGGCGGAGAACAACCAAGCAGAGCTGGGGCAGGAGACCCAAAAGAAACCAAAGCCCCCACCTATTTATATAAGGAAAAAAGCTCTAACGCCCTGGTCAACAAAATTGTTGCGCTGGTCGGGAACGATAATTTTCATGTTGTTCCGCTTATTAAAGGGAACATCCACGAAACTAAAGTTCAAACGAAGTCCGAAGAACACTTCCGAGCTGTGTCTAAGTACCTGGAGGAAACAAAAAGAACTTCTACACCTACCAACTAAAAAGCAGCAAGGGACTGCAAGTTGTACTTAAAGGAATTGAACCCGACGTCGCCCCTCTGAAATTCAAGAAGCCCTTAAAGCCAAGGGCTTCTATGCCAAAAAATGTCAGCAACATTATCAACAGGAATAAAAAACCGCAACCACTCTTCAAGGTCGAGCTCGAACCAGATAGCAAAGCCTTAAAGAAAAACGAAGTGCACCCTATCTATAAGCTGCAGCTCTTATTGCATCGAAGGATCACCGTGGAAGAACCACACAAACGCATCGGCCCTCTTCAATGCACAAACTGCCAGGAGTATGGACACACAAAGACATACTGCACACTTCGGGCAGTCTGCGTAGTCTGCGGAGACTTCCACAACTCCGTAAATTGCCCCGCAAACAAAGAAGACCCCTTAAAGAAAAAATGTGGCAACTGTGGAGGAAACCATACGGCAAACTACAGAGGCTGTGCGGTCTACAAGGAGCTGAAGAGTCGCATGCAACAAGCGACAGCTACGCGTCAACAAAATACGCAAAATGCGTATTATAACTCAAAAAAGTACGCCAGACGTATTTTTCGCCAAGGCAGCCAGATCATCATTCGGTCCGCTAAATTCCACTAAGAGCTTCTCATACGCCGAAGCACTACGATCAGGCATGGAAAATCCACTCCAGCCACACTCAGAAAACACTCAGCAGGTCCCGATGCAGCCACAAAGCAATTTGGAATCTATGATGTATACCATGCAACAAAGTATGATGGAACTCATGTCATTCATGAAAACAACTATGCAAACCCTTGTTCAGAATCAGAACATGGTGATTCAGTTACTTGTAGCTCAACAGTCCAAATAATAAATGTATAACCTACGTATATCTATGTGGAATGCCAACGGCATTTCACGGCATAACCTGGAAATAACGCAATTCCTAAATATAAATCACATCGACGCCATGCTGCTGGTTGAAACGCACCTCACAGGGAGATATAACTTCCATATAAGAGGTTATACCTTCTACCGCACAGATCATCCGGATGGGAAAGCCCACGGTGGAACCGGCATCTTAATCAGAGAACGCATCAAACACCACTTTCACCAAAGGTTTGCAACAAATTACCTGCAAGCCACGTCCATAAATGTGCAGTCAGGAAACGGCAACCTTTGCATTGCCGCTGTCTACTGCCCACCTCGATTTACTATCTCTGAAGGTCAATTCATGGACTTCTACAACACACTGGGGGATCGCTTCATAGCTGCAAGAGACTACAATGCCAAACACACGCACTGGGGATCACGCCTCGTGACCCCCAAGGGAAGGCAACTGTATAACGCACTTATAAAAGTGAGCAATAAATTGGACTACGTCTCTCCTGGTAGCCCCACATATTGGCCTGCAGACCCCAGAAAGATCCCAGATCTAATTGATTTCGCGGTGACGAAAAACATCCCACGCGATCTTATAAGCGCCATGGCCCTGTCGGATCTCTCATCCGACCACTCGCCCTTGTTGTTAACCCTTCTTCAAAGCCCAGAAATCACGGACCACCCCCATAGGCTGACGTCGCACAACACCAACTGGATGAAATATAGAAAGTATGTGAGTTCCCACATTGAGCTAACTCCTCAACTAAACATCGAATCGGACATCGACTACTCTACCGCCGCGCTGGAAGAGGTACTCGTCACAGCAGCCAGGATCTCAACACCAAAAGGGAAGGATGTGAAAATTAAGACGTTCAAAACCAGCCTGCAAATTGAACAGCTGGTTCTGGAAAAAAGGCGTCTGCGACGGGCGTGGCAAACCAGCAGGTCACCATGCTCAAAGCAACGTCTTAATGAAGCCACCCGCAAACTAAGCCGGGCTCTGAAGCAAGATGCTGAAAACGCACAACTAAAATATATAGAAAAACTATCGCCAACTAGTACAAAGCATCCCTTGTGGAGGGCTCACCCAAATCTAAGCTCTCCGGCTGAAACCGTAACCCCAATAAGAAATTCTTCAGGTTGCTGGGCCCGCAGCGACAAAGACAGAGCCGAAACATTTGCCTTACATCTCAGAGGCGTCTTCCAGCCGAACCCCTCAGCAAATGCACATGTTCTTCCGCAAATTCACTCCGAAATGGAATTAACGCCAACTTCATTTCGGCCGAACGAGATTACAAAAATCATTAGGGAGCTAAAACCAAAAAAGGCTCCAGGCGGTGACCTAATAATTACAAAAATGATAATGGAACTTCCGTACTGTGCTGTTGAGGTCATCTGTAAGCTCTTCAATGGTATCATAAGTCTCGGCTACTACCCAAGTAAATGGAAAAAATCAATTATAATAATGATACCGAAGCCTGGAAAAGATCACACGATCCCGTCATCTTACAGACCAATAAGTTTATTATCATGCCTGTCCAAACTTTTCGAAAAATGCCTTCTAACGCGCATAATACCATATATGGAAGCTCACAACATTATCCCAGCCCATCAATTTGGCTTCAGAGAAAAACACGGTACTATCGAGCAAGTTAACAGAATAACATCAGAGATTCGCACAGCCTTCGAGCTTAGAGAATACTGCAGCGCGATATTCCTCGACGTATCTCAAGCATTTGACCGCGTCTGGCTCAAAGGTCTTACGCATAAAATTAAAACACACTTGCCTGGGTACACTCATAAACTCCTTGAATCTTACCTCTACAACAGAGCCTTCGCAGTGAGGTGCAACACAACAATATCCGACAACTACACTATCGAAGCTGGAGTCCCACAAGGCAGCGCACTTGGGCCAACTCTATTCGTCCTCTACACAGCGGACATTCCCACAAGTGACCGACTAACAACATCCACCTTTGCTGACGAAACTGCGATCCTTAGCCGCTCCAGATGCCCAGTCCGTGCATCAACCCAACTCGCCAAACATCTCATGGTAGTCGAGAAGTGGCTATCTGACTGGCGTATCAAAATAAACGAACAAAAGTGTAAACACATAACGTTTACTCTTAACAGGCAAACTTGCCCTCCGCTCTACCTGAATAGCACGCAGATCCCCCAAGTCAACGAAGTAACGTATCTCGGCATCCATCTCGACAGACGTCTAACATGGCGTAGACATATCGAATGCAAGAAATTACACCTAAAGCTGAAAGCCAGCAGCCTTCACTGGATTATAAACACCCGCTCGCCCTTGTGCCTGGACTATAAGGTCCTGCTCTATAACTCCACTCTTAAGCCAATCTGTACGTATGGCTCCCAGCTTTGGGGGAACGCGAGCAGAACCAACATTGATATCATACAGCGCGCTCAATCAAAGATCCTGCGAACTATCACTGGGGCACCATGGTATATTCGAAACCAAAACATCCACAGGGACCTCGGCATTTTCGCAGTAAAAGATGAAATAGACAAGCAAAAAGCGTCCTATAATGAAAAACTCTCTGTCCACCCAAATCCCCTCGCAAGGGTCTTGACTCGGGTTTCCAACCGATCCCGCCTGCAACGTACCGACCTTCCAACCCAGCCATAATTTGTCAGGGCCATTCCTAATGTTCCAGTCTACATGACTGTTAGCTAGGTTATAGTATAAGATTTGATACACTTATTGTTAGTCTCAAAAATGAGAAGATTCAATAAATAAAAGCAAAGTATAAAAAAAAAAAAAAAAAATGTCTGTACTTCTAAATTGATAATAATAACACAATATTCAAACATGATCGACAGGTGCAGTCGGCACACGCCAGCAAAAGTAAAAAATCAAATCAACAAAATCACTACAGCAGCAGAACACAATTCGTTACAATACGATGTCGAAGAAAACAAGGGTAAGGGGAGGGAGGACACAAGACAAGAAACCAAAATAAAAACAACAATTTGTGCTAGCTGCAAATCGAATACACAAAATTTGCCTATAGCTCAACACAATTGCATTTTGCATAAACATATGTGTATTCACCACATATTCAAGAACGCAGCAGCAGTACAAAACGCATATACACATAATCACACATACATACTAGAGCTTCGACTAACATCAAACGTGTGCACGTTCGAATGCGGCGTATGCCGTCGCAACCAAAACCGGTTTTATGCAGTTATTTGTTGGTGGGCAGCAACGTCTTACGACCCAACATGTTCGTGGGCCGCATCGCAATAAAATAGTGTGGCCGAATAGGCTCTCATGAAAAGCCCAGTCTATCTCTTATATGGTTAGTGGCGACGCTACGTTAACAGCAGCGCTAACAGCATCGCTACACCAACAGCAACGCTGCGTTAACAGCGAACAAGCGATCGATAGCGCGGCCGCCGACTATAAAAGCAGCGCGCCTGCCATAGAAAGGGCACTTAGTGTTCGGCTCCGGCCTAGTCAGCAGCAGCAGCAGGAACAGCTCGGGTAGGTCTTCAAGTCTCTAACTAACTAACTAACTAGCTGGGCAACTTGGACTCGGTTTTCGAATCAGTCCAAGCGCTAGCATCTGAGGCCGGTTTACGAACCGCCCTGGAAGCAAGCGACGCCACTAGGGAGTGGGAGATTGGTTTTCGAATCATCTCACGGCACCACTTCTCTGGAACCGGACTGGGAACTGGTTTACGAATCGTCCCCACGTGCCTTAGGACTAGTCAACGTAGCTTGGCACTGGACCTGGTTTTCGAATCGGCCCCAAGCTTGCCTCTTAGGTCGGTTTACGAATCGCCACAGGAGCAAGCGACGCCACTAGGGAGTGGGAGGCAGGTTTCCGAACCGTCTCACGGGCACCACTCTACTGGAGACAAACCGGGAACCGGCTTATGAACCGGTCCCGCGTAGAGTAAAACCCCCTCCTACTAACACCCCTTGACCAGACCAGACGCAGTGCATCCAGGACCGACCCAGACAGACTACACCCACATATCAACGGAAAACCCACCTCACCGGCTTCCCCGACACGGAACGGTTCAGGCCGCATACCGGATCATCCACTGGCATTTCTGGCCAGGATTCGGTCACCGGCACCGCCTCGTGCAACTCGCGTATCGCCGGAAAACCAGCCTCACCGGTTTCCCCGACACGGAACGGTTCAGACCGCATACCGGATCATCCGCTGGACATTTCTGGCCAGGATTCGGTCACCGGCACAGCCTCGTGCAACCCTCATATCGCCTCACCGGCTTCCCCGACACGGAACGGTTCAGGCCACATACCGGATCATCCGTTGGACATCTCTGGCCCGGATTTGGTCACCGGCACAGCCTCGTACAACCCTCATATCGCAGGAAGATCCGCCTCACCGGCCTCCCCCGACACGGGACAACTCAGGCGGCATACCGGATCATCCGCTGGACACCTCTTGTCAATCCATTTACTTTACTTAACTATTATAAGTTCCGATCAATAAACCACCATAACGGGCGGCATACCGGATCATCCGCTGGACATCTCTTATCAATCCATTTACTTTACTTAACTATTATAAGTTCCGATCAATAAACCACCATAACCCCGTGCTTCTAGTCTCTCTTTGAGGGTGGTAAAATATCTTTTACAGGTAAACGAACTAACGGTAAGTCCTACACAAAACAATTTCTGTAGGTCGGCCTGGACACCCGCCAGCTACTCCCGGGTCGCTCCAAAAAGAGGTCATTACAGTGGCGCCCGAGCAGGGACCCTGATTAGTTCGTTTACCCTATAATACCACTCTCTATTATGGCTGAGAACCACCCTGCCAAACTTCCACGCGGGTGCATAAATAATGTCCCGAAATCACAACTAGAATCATATGCCAAAGAGTTCGGGCTAGAACCCGAAGCACTCTTAGACAACCTCCGGAAGCAGGTCTCTGAATTCATCCGGAATTCTGAGGGTAACAGCGCGCTGCATACAAGGGTACTCGCACTCGCCGCGAAGTATAATCGATCTACATCCCCCGCCCTATCAACCAGTCACAGACCACCCACACCCGCAACCCAGGGTGTGAAACTGACACTACAGCCACCCGAAGACACGATAATCCACAAGACGGACCTGTCGTTTGAAACCTCTGGGAGTGGCACGCAGGAACCACCAGCGCTAGCAACCGCAAACTCTAAGAAAACAGAACTGGCTACCAGCACCCCGAAGAACCCAATCACGACGGGAACCTAATCTGCTGACCGCCGCAACAGGATGGCACCCAGTACCAACGGTGATATAAACACCGGGGCCCCATCAGGGTTGCCAGAAACACAGCCGGGTACCGCCAACACGACCCGGGTACCCCATCACTACCATCAGTACTACCGTCCACACGTGCCTCCGCCATCGGATTAGTTAGGAGCTGCGGGTTGGAGCTTAACGGACATGGGAACCCACTGGAATTCCTAAGCCGCGCAGAGGAATTGGCCGGCCCTTATAATGTCGAGTTAGACCACGTAGCGGCCGCTATGGTGGTACTACTCCAAGGAGACGCCTTGGACTGGTGGCACACTCATCCGGTCACCATGCCCGACTGGGCCACGTTCAAGACCGAGTTTATGGGGTACTATGTACCACCTGACCACCAAGAACGTACCTTGGAACAGACGGCGCTACGCCACCAGAGGCCTGGGGAACCAGCTAAGATCTTTGTCCAGGATTTACGGAAGATCATGCGGTTCATCAACCTCAACGAGGAACAGAAGTTGGGATGGGTGTATCGTAACAGCAGCATCCCGTTTAAACACTACGCGAAACGACGAGACATCCGGGACCTGTCGGAATACTTACGACTCGCCTCTGACTTTGAACAACTCTTGTTTGGGAGTCCGCCACGAAACCAACAACAAGAAAATCGGATTATCGCGCACCGCCGTTCACCAAACACCCAGAGCGGACCGATGCATGCGATGTGGCAAAGCCGGTCACTACGCCAGACAATGTCCTAACCCAGGACGTCTGAAGTGTTGGGTATGCGGAAAGGTCGGGATTCGAACTATAGATTGTTGTTGGCGAAAACAGGGAAACGGAAGCGGTCCCGGGGGACAAGCCGGACACAGAATTCGACAGACGACGCCTCCTCGCCCAAATAACAACAGAGGCAGGACCAATTCAGGGCGCCATCGACACCGGGGCGACACGCAGTTTCATGAGTAAGACAACGGTTCATAATTTAAGAAGGTTCGGAAAACCATACGGCTGGCGGACGGCACACACAGGGACGTCACCACGGGTTTTCGTATAACGTGTACAATGGGGAAACATAAAGCTGACATATCGTTCCTAGTCTTACCTGAAGTCATTGGCCACGTTCTCTTCGGCATTGACTTCTTGGAAAGGTTCGAAACAACATTTTCCTGCGGCGGATTCACTATCGACCTCAGCAGCAAAAATTCGAGAAAGAAACGTCGAAAATGTCGTCGAATCGCAAGGGAGGAGAGCCCACCGGACATACCCGTAGCAGCCACCCACATAGACGATATCGCGGGAGTGGGGGATGTTCAGGTTCAGGCTTTCCTCACGGCCGAGCTAGCACGGTTCGAAGGGATGAGCGGTACCAGTCCCATAACCAGTCATCGAATCCATATGAAAGATTCTCAACCTATCAAGCAGAGATACTACCCCCGTAACCCGGCAATTCAGAGTATCATCAACCAACAGGTGGACGAATTGATCGAACAAGGTCTGATAGAACCGTCCCATTCTGCTTACAGCGCTCCGGTGGTGCTAGTCAGGAAGAAAAATAACGACTGGAGGTTATGTATCGACTACCGGCAACTCAACGCTCATTCCAAGCGGGACGCCTATCCTCTGCCTAGAATGGACCATATCCATCAACAACTACGGGAAGCCAGATACATCAGCACTTTAGACCTAAAGAGCGGTTATTGGCAGATAGAGATGGAAGGACACCACAAGAACACTTGGAAAAACTGGCCGAAGTTTTTCGGCGATTAAGGAAGGCAAATCTCCGTATAAACCCAGATAAGTGCCACTTCTTCCAAAAAGAGCTCAAATACTTGGGACATGTGGTGCGAACCGAACACGAACCGGCCTTCGTAGCTCTAAAACGACTCCTGACGCAAGCACCCGTACTAGCATGTTCAGACTTTACGAAACCATTCGTCTTACAAACCGACGCTAGCGACAGTGGACTCGGGGCTGTTCTCACGCAAGAGTACGAAGAGGGTGAGCGAGTTACCACATCGGGTGTACCCCTCTCGACTCTGGACAGCAGCAACACTCATTACAACGGATTTGGCATTCAACGTCACAGAAGAGACATGTTTCGCGGAAACACGGAGAAGAACGGCAACATTCACACAAGACACACACATACACACAAAATCACACACACACATATATATATAAGAGCTGTCTGTGATGGTCAATATGCCGAATCATGCCCTGGATGTGCGGCCCACGAAGTGCTACAGGTGCCTGGGCTACGGCCACCGTGCTGCTGACTGCTGTTTGAGATGCGGCGAACGAGGCCATAAGGCTAAGGGCTGTAATGGCACTCCAAAATGCCTTATCTGCAGCAGCGAGATGGACAGGAACCACATGACGGGTAGTTATGCGGGTCCAACCTACAAGACGTGTGCAAAGGGAGCTAAGAGCCAACAAAATGGATCATATTAACATTATCCAGCTCAATGTTAATCATTGCTCTGCTGCCCAAAGCCTCCTGGCCCAGACAGCGATGGATCGCAATGCAGACGTCATGCTCCTTAGCGAACCCTACTACCCGTGTGGTGGAAATTCATAATTGTACCTGGATGAGTCGGGCAAAGCGGCCATCAAGTGTTGCAGTCCACTCAGCGTGCAGGAACTGGCAACCACTTGAATGCGCGGTATTGCATACGCGAGGCTCAAGGGGGTGCATATGTACAGCTGCTATGCTCCTCCTAGCGACAGTCTGGACCAATTCGAAGAGATGCTCGACGTACTCGTGAGTCATGCTAGAGGGCGCAAGCCCACGGTCATAGCAGGTGACTTCAATGCCTGGGCATCTGAATGGGGAAGCCATAGCTCTAACTCCAGAGGGCGCGAGTTACCACATCTACATCTACTTCCCCACCCCCTAAACCTCCACGCCAGAACCATTAGTTCGTTGTCCCGCATCTGACCACATCAGCAGTCTACATCTACTTCCCCTTCCCCTAAAAGCCTCCACACAGAGCCGCTAGTTCGTTGTCCTCTCATGTTGCAACAGTGTAGGCGGAAACAGCTCAGCAAAACGGAGGCATTCCCCAAATCCGCTGGGTCAGCAGATTCGCGACCACATAGCCAAAACATAAAACATTATTCTTCTTTGTAATAAGTTAGTCTTAAGTGACACTCCAAAAGAGTTGGATCGAAATAAAACCACAAAACCTTAAATTGGAAATACTTTTAATTTAACTTGGGAAGAAACAGTAGAGACAAAAAGGGGATCAAAGGACCACTGAAGGAAGACTGGAAGGCTTCATCTGTTAATTGGCGCAGTCGGAAACTGGACCTAATGCAGCTCCTTTTCATCGCAATTGTACTTAAGTGAGTAGAGTGAGAGAAAAAAAAATAAAATAAAAATGCCAATACACAAAAATGAATTACAAATGCCACAACAAAACACACAAAATACACAAGAAATAAATAAAAGCGAGTTGAAAAGATGCAATAATATAAAGTGAAAATTACATAACTAAAGAAAAAATTTTTTTTATATAAAAGAAGAAATAAAATATCTGATCATGTAAAAGTTCAAATAGAACAATTATAATGATAAAAAAAAAAAAAATAAAAATAAAAATCTTGGTGAAATGATTTAAACAAATCAGAAAATATAAAAAATATATTTATGTTGTGAATCAAAATGTACAAGTGAGTGATTGAGGCTCGTATGTTGGAGCGTAGTTAGTGGACCACGTCAAAACTTGTGTGAAAGTTGGCCTCGACGGTTGGCGGCATGTGAAAAGAGTTCGATCAAACCAAGTTGCAGATTGCCGACGGTCGAGTATAAGTTCGAGGGTAGCTCAACAGCGACGATACACTGGCGTGTCTAGCGGTTGGGTTGACGTTCGAACAGATCGCTGACGGTTTAATTCAAATTCGAAGGCAACTCAACAGCGACGATACACTGGCGTGTCTAGCGGTTGGGTTGATGTTCGAACAAGTTGCGCTAGTTGTCAATACATGTCGAGACAGCTCAACGGCGACGATACACTGGCGTGTCTAGCGGTTGGGTTGATACTCGGACAGGTTGCACTAGTTGTCGATTGCACTTCGAAGACAGTTCAGCAGTGACGATACACTGGCGTGTCTAGTTGTTGGACTGATGTTCGAAGAGATTGCACTAGTTGTTCATAAGAAACAATTGGTTTGACGGCATTCGTGACGTGGTTGACCCTCAATTATTAGACTGTAGCAAACTGATTCAACCGACATTGGTATTCAGGGCGAATATCCAATGCGGCAACAAAACGATCCATCAAACCTGTATGAGATAAAAACACCGACGGCCTGATTTAGGCAAACAATCCAACAAATTAAGACAAAAATAATAATACAAGAATATATATTTTTTTTCTCTCTCTCAATAAATATTGATATAAATATGAAATTATAAACATATATTAATGCATCTGTAATTACAGATTCAACACGAATCCATCGTTCATCATCTTCAAACAAAAATATTCAACAATCACAATTAGTTAAGTACACGTAATAACACACAATTAATTAAGTACACATAAAAACACACAATTAATTAAGTACAGGTACACAAATATACACTATTAATTAAATACATACACTTAAAATTTTTTTCACACAATTATACAGACTATATTAAGAATCAAAAGATTTCTCTAAAAGAGTAAATGTCTAAACTTGCTAAAGTAAAAAGTTTATTCCGGTGACTAGAAGTAGAGCTCGTTTGAGTGCGAGCTTGTCAGACGTTAGGGAAGACCAGGTTGCCCTACCACCCAGAATTAGACCTTCTACGAGTAGTGCACCAAGCACAATGACTACTTCGTCAGGGACAAGTAACTTTTCTTCACCAATCCCTCCAATTTCCCCTCAGGACATTTGTCTATCCCTAAAAATTCCGGATGGCATTCGCGACCTTACCCCCTACGATGGAGATCCAACTACCCTAAACGAATTTATAAATAATATCGAGGAAATTCTTCTTCTCATTAGAGGCACGGATAAAACTCCGTATGGTCAGTTCTTGTTAAGAGCAATAAAAAACAAGATAGAAGGTAAAGCAAAAGCGTTATTAATACGAGGGTCGTTTGATAAGTCCGTGACTTTTGAATAAAATATATTTTTTTCGTCAAAGAAGCGTTTTATTTCTCAACATAATCTCCTTTTAGCTCTATACATTTAGTCCAGCGTTTTTCCAATTTTTTTATTCCTTCCAAATAATAGGTTTTCTCAAGGCCCTCAAAATAGTCGTTTGTTTCTGTGATGACCTCTTCATTTGACCCGAATCTCTTACCGCCGAGCCATTTCTTCATGTTTGGAAACAAAAATAGTCACAGGGGGCTAAATCTGGAGAATATGCTGGATGGGGTAGCAGTTCGTAGCCCAATTTATGAAATTTTGCCATGCTGACTACACACGTGTGCACCCGTGCATTGTCCTGATGGAACAGCACTTTTTTTCGCCAAATGCGGTCGTTTCTGCTTCAAATCAATATCGAATCTGTCCAAAAGCTCTGAATAATATTCGCCGGTGATCGTTTTACCCTTTTCAAGGTAATCGATGTGAATGATACCTTGTGCATCCCAAAAAACTGTGGCCATGACCTTGTTGGCCGACAGACCCACCTTGGCCTTCTTTGGTGCACGTTCACCCGGAGAAACCCACTGTCTTGATTGTTCTTTGGTCTCTGGTGTGGTGTGGTGGATCCATGTTTCGTCTACGGTAACGAAACGGCGCAAAAATTCGTTTGGATTGCGGTTGAACATCGCCAAACACTCCTTTGAAATGGTCACACGGTTGCGCTTATGGTCGTGTGTGAGCAATCGCGGCACCCATCGCGCGGAAAGCTTTTTTCATGTCCAAATATTCATGTAAAATGTGATGTACCCGTTCAGTTGAGATGCCTACAGCCTCAGCTACCTCACGCACTTTCATTCTCCGATCATCCAATATCATTCCATGGATTTTGTCGACGATTTCTGGCATGACGACCTCTTTTGGGCGACCTGAACGTTCGGCATCACTTGTACTGGTACGACCACAACGGAACTCAGTAAACCATTTCTTAACCATTGAAATTGATGGTGCAGAGTCCCCATAATATTTATCAAGTCTTTCCTTGGTTTCGGTGATGGATTTTTACGCAAAAAAATAATGCTTAATTAGCACACGAAATTCACTTTTTTCCATTTTCGTTAAAATTCACGAGATCGTCTGCTTTCAATGCCTATAAAACGCAAACCAAAAAACGCAGCTTTCTCAAAATTTTACAGTCAGCTGTTAATCGATAACTGCTGACAGGAGCAGTGTTGTATTTAGAGCAGGTGCGCGGCAAATACAAAAAGTCACGGACTTATCAAACGACCCTCGTATCATTAGGCATAGGCTTAAACTGGGATGACATCAAAGAAGCTTTAATAGGGAAATTCGCTGACAAAAGAAGCGAAGAAACCCTAAACTTTGAACTTCACGGACTTGTTCACAAGAGATTGCCACTGCAGGAATTTTACGAACGAATTTTGGACATCCAAGCAACGGTAGAACTATGGAAAACATGGGAATAGAAACAGCAGCACTAAATCTTAAAAAGGAATCTTTTGAAAAAACATGCTTGTATACGTTTATACACGGCATTAAAGGTCCATTGGGGTCTACTGTCAGAACATTTAGACCTAGGAGTCTCCAAGAAGCCTATGATGTGGCAATTAAGGAAAGGGATATTTTTATGAGAGAAAATTGGTCTAGACAAACACAGAGTTCGAGACCAAACAATTACAATTATAATGGGAGAGAATATTTCATATAAAGATTCCAATATTTGATAAGTACACTTACACGCTTTCTCACCTAATTAAGTTACCAATCAATGGCACAAATTTTCTCACTCTACCCAAATATATATTGTACGATGATAAATTTAATTATATGTTAAGTTTTCAAGAAAAATGTTCAAAAATACATGGCACATACATCTGCGACCCCGGAACTGCGGAAAATAACATGGACAACAAAGAATGCGTGAAACAAATACTACAAGGAATGAACCCTATTTGCGAGGCCAAAAATATCAACACAGACGAGGCAGTAGTAGAACCGGAACAACAGTGGATTGTCATTATCAGCAAGAATCAACTAAGTGCTGAACCAAGCTGTGCTGAACCGTTCACTATTGAGGGAACGACGATTATCAATCATATAAACTGTTCCATATTTATAGACGGTACCAAATACGATGACAGCGAATTGTTCTACGAAGAAAGGATTAAATTATCATACCAGTAACGAAGAACATATCAATAAATGCAACACTGGAGGATTTAAGCCTAAGCAAAATAGTACTGCATCTTCAGGAGAATAAAGCTAAAATATTCCAAGTCAAGGAATCTACGATTAACCTTCGATTCCTAACCTACGCATCAAGTATCATCCTGGTCATCTTTATACTGTATGCTTTAGCAGTAAAGAAGAACATTACTTACCTGCCCAACCCTGTTACCTCAGTCAACTACGTTCCGTCTATTCCTTCGTTGTGGCCGTCACTTCATTCAAGGGGGGGAGGAGTTACCACATCTATATCTACTTCCCCACCCCCTAAACCTCCACGCCAGAACCATTAGTTCGTTGTCCCGCATCTGACCACATCAGCAGTCTACATCTACTTCCCCTTCCCTAAAAGCCTCCACACAGAGCCGCTAGTTCGTTGTCCTCTCATGTTGCAACAGTGTAGGCGGAAACAGCTCAGCAAAACGGAGGCATTCCCCAAATCCGCTGGGTCAGCAGATTCGCGACCACATAGCCAAAACATAAAACATTATTCTTCTTTGTAATAAGTTAGTCTTAAGCGACACTCCAAAAGAGTTGGATCGAAATAAAACCACAAAACCTTAAATTGGAAATACTTTTAATTTAACTTGGGAAGAAACAGTAGAGACAAAAGGGGATCAAAGGACCACTGAAGGAAGACTGGAAGGCTTCATCTGTTAATTCGCGCACTAATAGATGCCATGATACTGCTTGACCTGGTTCTGCTGAACGACGGCCGTAAACCTACGTTTAACAACGACAGGGGCACGTCTTTTATAGACGTCACCTTTGTCAGCAGAGGGCTAGTGTCGAATGCCAACTGGATGGTCCACTACGATACAACGCTGAGTGACCATACGCTGATCACGTTCAGTGTCCGTCCACTGTGCAGAACACACATCCAGCGGAGTAGTTCCTCTCGGCAAGCATGGGACGTGAGAAAACTCGATTACGACATGCTGTCGTTCCAAATGGAGTCAATCGAAATAACTAACGGACCAGCAGAATCAATGGCGGATGAGCTTACGAAGCTGCTAGTAGCAACGTGCGATGCAACTGTGCCACGGAAGAGGAAGGCAAAGCGTAAGCCTCCGGTATACTGGTGGAGCGCCGCCTTAAATCAGCTTCGGGCGGAATGTTTCACGGCTCGGAGACGTGCGCAACGTGCCAGAGGATCCCCTCATCACGTGAAACTACTAGCTGCTTTCAAAACTAAGCGCCCGGATAGAGGCAACTACCGAGAGCATAGGTGGCCTAAATAACCATCAGTACGGTTTCCGTAAGGGGTGGAGCATCCTTGATGCACTCACGGCGGTGACAGGCATTGCCAAGATGCAATGCGCAGGATGAGAATCCCAGAATACCTGAGGATCACCGTAGGAACCTACCTTAGGGACCGTGTCCTTTGGTTCGGCACAAAGGCGGGCCCAAGAAGCTACTGAGTTTCGGCTGGTATTCCCCAAGGTTCGGTGCTTGGACCGATCCTGTGGAACATCATGTACGATGAAATCCTGAGCATTTCCAAGTCCACTGGAGCTGAGCTCCATTGCTTTGCGGATGATGTGGCAATAACAGCTGTAGCCAAAACTATTAATGATCTGCAAACCACATGCAACCAGACAATAAGAGCTACAGTTGACTGGCTCAAAAATGCTGGCCTACGGATTGCGGCGCATAAAACCGAGGCGGTGCTACTAAGTAGGAGAAAGAAAGTGGAGCGCATGCAGGTCTCTGTAAACGGAACACAAATTACCTCGGCAGGCTCATTGAAATACTTGGGAGTCCTGATCGACCGCAGGCTAACTTTCCAGGACCACGCTGACCACGCGAGTAGGAAAGCAGCAATTACATCTGCTGCAATCTCTCGTATTATGCCTAATATGGGAGGACCCAGATACCCGGCCAGGAAACTGCTGGTGGCTGTGGTAAAGGCAACGCTGCTGTATGCTGCGCCTATCTGGAGCACTGCCACCAAGCGAGTGTCTTATCTTAAAAGTGCTCGATCGGTGTAGAGGTCTATGGCCCTCAGGCTCATCAGAGGCTTCCGGACGGTTTCATAAGACGCTGCGATGACTCTGGCATGCATGCCGCCTATAGACCTGGAAATTAAGGCACTTGGCCTAACACACCATGGAGCTGACCGACGAGAGGCCCAAGTGTGGCTGCTCAGAGAATGGCAGGCCAGATGGCAATCGGCTCAACGGGGGAGGTGGACTTACCAGCTCATCCCTGATTTAGCAGTGTGGGCAGAGTGTAAGCATAAAGTTCTGGACGATCACCTGACCCAATTCCTGACGGATCACGGATGCTTCCGCAATTATTTGTTCCGGTTCCGCCATGTGGAGTCAGCACAGTGCCTATTCTGCACAGACGACGTGGAAACAGCAGAACATGTTCTGCTGCACTGTTGCAGGTTCCAGGTGGAAAGAGAACAGTTGGTGGCGCTGTCCGGTGCCCCTCTCAGCTCAAGAGGTCTTTTGGACAAAATGCTGGCGAGCAGAGAGGCATGGGAGGCAGGACATCGCATCATAATCAGCATAATGAAGCGGGTCCGATCTGACGAGATGGACAACAGACCTGGCGTCTAAAAAGTGGAGACATATTCCGTGGGGTGGCGGGATAAGAATACCACCTCAGCGGACTCGGCTTGTCGTAGAAGGCGACTAAGGAGCCGTTGTAGGCAACAACTTGGCCATGGATATAGGAAGGGACTGCGAAATGGCATCACATCCTGCTCACCGAAGTCGTACCTTGACTGGCAGTCCCCGTGAGCGTACGGAGAGCGTACGGAGGTTTTTGTTTAGTACGTAGGCATAACCCTACTTGGAGGGTTATGAATCGTGCATGCCATTTATAAACGGTAGATGGTATATTAAGAAGATTTTATTTTCTTCCATACACGGTTAAATAAAAAAAAAAAAAAAAAAAAAACAGCTGTCTGTGAACAGCACATAAACTAATAAGCATACATGTCGATAAATAGTCTAATTGTGAAGTTCAACGAGAGTATATGTGTTCTCATTGAATAGTTTTAATAGCGAGGATTTATATACTTATATTAATAAAACATTGTTACCCTCCTAGCCACGGTTGGTAACTGGCGCAGCCGGACTCGTCATTGGACTAGAAGAAGAGCCGAGGACGAAGACCCCACGCAATGCAAATCGGGATAATGTTAATAACAAAGTAAGTGCTGGATGTGATAAATGGCAAAGTGAAAGTTTAGCAATATAAAGTGCCGCCTAGCTACATATACATATGTATGTATGTGAATACAAAAAAAAGAAGAAAAGAGCCAACTAGGTTCACGGGTGAAACAGGCGTCTATGCCCACTCGCAACGTTCAATAAAGGGCTAACTAGGCTCACGGATGAAACAGGCGCCTATGCCCATCCGCAACGAAGTGTTCAATTAGCAATTGTATTGTTCGCCGTGTTCTATCGATCAAGCCAAAGCGCTACAACAGCGTTGCAACGGTAATAATTCCAGTGAATTTTTGCACCAAAGCAGTTCGGCCGCCAGCTCTGGCGCCTACACCAGCGTCAACGACGCAATAACCCACCCCTATATAAGGGCAATGTTAAATGTCTTTAACTCAGTCCACAATCGTTCTGTAGTGAAACAACATCTTGAAATCAAATGTATTAATTTTGCTTGCAATACGCATAAAATATATACATAAAAACGCATTTGATACAAAGCTCTACAGTATATTATACAAAATCAAAAAAGTTATAAGTGACATACTATATGAAATAAATAAATAAATACTGGAACAACAATAGTGACACAAACATTTATAATAGACAATTTTACATATGTACGTGAAAGATGTGAAAAGGTACACACACAGACGTATGTACATACCCTGCTGGTGAATCAAAGTGCACAAACAACTAGCAAGCGGAATAACGTAGCAGAGGTGGGTCATTCACATGCATGTTTAAATATCTAAAATTATATTATTAATTTTATGCATTTCTTTATATTAAAAGATACCAAATTACAAAAGCCAAAACGAAATTCTTTGCCACTTACCACAACCATACACAACAAATATTATTAAAAATTAACTGTTAAGCACACTAAACAAATACACTATACAAAAAACACTACACACAAAATATAGAAGCAAATTAATATATAATTCAAAAGTTCATATCAAACAGCTTACAAATATTCAAACCAAAATATATATATACAATTTTTTTATTTACATACACATATATTTTTGTCTCTTATCACAACCAAACAAATGATAAAAAAAATTTGTTGTTAAGCATAGTACACTAAACACATAATACACAAAACGAAACAACATATATATATACGACATACTACATTGCACACAAAATAAATAAGTAAACAAACAAACCACTTATATTAAAACTAAAAAAAAAAAATACAAAAAAATAATATAAAATAATAATAAAACAAAAAAAATTTAAAAAAAAAAAAAACAGTATACAAATATTAATACGCATATACATATATTTCATTGCTTAATACACATAGTTCTCATAAGAAGCAATACATGTCAGCTAACCCAGGAAGAAGCAGATCCATAACTAGAGGCTTAGCTAGAGCAGCAGAAAGAGCAAGGCCGATTAGAGTTTTGCAGCCTCTAGAAATAGAAGAAAACATTATAATACGAACCATGACGCAAAGAACCAATAGAGACGTAATGGATGAACTTCAAATACCCGATGCAATTAAACTATTACCCACGTATGATGAAGACAAAGAATTGCTAACAAAATTTGTTACAAGCGTAGAGCGAGTAATGAAGTTGGTTACCAATGTAGAAAAGACAGAGTACGGAGAATTACTATTAGGAGTAATTAGAGACAAAATAGTTGGACAAGCAGACCGGACATTAATTAGGGAGAGAGTAAAACTAAATTGGGGTAATATTAAACAAGCATTATTTGATAATTTCGGAGAGTCAAGAACTGAAGAACATCTATTAGACGACCTTCGTGAAATCCCATATAAAGGGTTATCTATAAAATTGCTATACCAAGAAATATCAGGCATACGAGCAGCGATACTAGATATTTTAGAGAGAGAAGAATTAAATGACGAAATACGCAAAATAAAAAGAAAATTCATATGAAAAGACATGCATACAGAAATTTATAGCCGGACTGAAAAACCCGTTAAAATGGACGGTAAAAGCTCAGAATCCAAAAACGTTAAGACAGGCAAATGAAATAGCAAAGGAGTTCAGAGATGAATATTTGAGAGATAGAGCTAGAGAAGATTACGGGAGACAAAACCAAAAACGGGTACGTTTCAGCTATAAAAATAACAATAATGGACTAACTTACGATGCAAGACAGCAAAAAAACAACAGTTATGACACAAACGCTCAACAACCAAGCAATACAAATTACAATAACAACCATAACACGAACCCACAAGAACAAAGGAACAGTTACCAGGGACAACGAATCAACAACGGAAACTACAACAACAATACCATGAGAAACCAAGAACAACGAAATAATTATAGAAACAACAGGGGACAACAGTATAATAGAGATAGTTATGCAAGACCTACTGGACAAGAGCGGACCCAACGAGGATCCGTGGGAGCAGGAGGATCCGTAAACTCAGGTAGAACACAGCAAAGCACCAGTTGAAGTCAACAATGTAGAAGACGTCCCAAATTTTTCAATAAATGCCTCGGACAACCCCCGATTATATCAAAAATCAAAATGTAGAGGAGCACTAATCTATATTTTAATTGAATCACCATTTGGCAGACCGGTAAAATTCTTAATAGACGGCGGATCAAATGCTTCATTTATCGACCCAGACTTCGTACCCCTAAGCAAACAACAAAATTTACAGCAGCCAATGCAAGTTAAAACCAAAAAAAAATTACGTACTATTCAAGGAATTCAAACAAAGTGGTGAATTTACCCTTTTCTTATTTAAATTCCAAGCATTTTTTGACGGAATCATCGGTATAGACCTTTTAACGTTTTTAAATGCAAAAATTGATTTCGAAAATTTAATCTTAGTAACCCCCAATACAAAAATCGAGATACTTCAAAGAATTTACAGAACAAATTGTAGAGTATTCAAATACCTACATTATCATGTTCTATGAATAACTAATAACCAAGCGCATATTGGCGACTCAAGATGTACATGTACATAAATACATGTGCATCATTACATAAAGAACAATGAGCGCAATATAAGCGACTCATAGCATGGGTAACAATGTACATATATATATTGTACATATATACATTGAAGTGCCTTCTGCACAACTCATGCTCTAAATCGATGAATGTGAATATATATATACATAAGCGCAACAACATTGTCGTTGCATAAATATACAACGGCAATGTCGCAAATAAAGTAACTTGAGCCTGCGCTTCAAGTCTTCCGCTTGAAGGCAGCGTACATACATACATTCCCCTTAGTATATAAGTACATAATTAGAAACATATGTGTTAGATATAAGAATCAGAGCTTGCACGCTCATAGTTTTGAACTTTAATAAAACATTCGGAAAAAGACAATCAATCGGCACAGATGTGCCTCGTTCCTATATATTTTATTTAAATCGTTGGCGCAACATAGCATGGCGACCGTGACATGGGTCCTGGAGGACCTAGGACAGGAGCAGCAGTAATATGAATAACAAGAAGAAACAGAAACAACAAAACAGCAACGTTGGACATCGACAACAGCACCGCTGGGCATTGGAATCAACAACGCTGGATGGATACAAAGCACAAGAAATCTGAGTGAGTTGAGTTTAGTGTTGGTATGGGCAAGCATCGTGGGGGTGTCGCAACAAAACTGAAGAAGCGTATAGCCCACTTGAAGTGGTTGTTATACGCACAGCAGACACCACCACCTTGGTCAGTTGCACAAACGCTCCAAGAAGAGCTAGACCACTTGCTAGAGTTCAAACAAGAACGAAAAACTGCCACACAAACTTGCTCAGATTTAAATACACAAATAATAAAAGATGATTAATCAAAAACACATTCGAACAGAACCACCAGCACAAGCACAACCGTTACCAAAACCAACGCGGCGCTGCCCAGCGGACTGCGAAGGACCTTTTATACTCGCCCCATTGCGAGTCTACCTGCCATCATACGGCAGCACCATCAGCGACAACAGCCAGTGCAGCCAGCACCGGCAACGCCCGCCGTACCAAGGCGGGCCAACAGACGTAGAAGTCGCAGCGGACAACAGCCAGTGCAGCCAGCACCGGCAACGCCCGCCGTACCATGGCGGGCCAACAGACGAAGAAAACGCAGCGGACCGGCAGCGCTCCATAGTGCACACACCGATGATAATTTAAAAACAATATTTTAACTTTATATAAAATTAAGAAAATATGTAAAAACCTAGCGTTGATAACGACGCTTGGTAGCAGTCTGGCCCGTAAAGCTAGTCGACAATTAGGTAGGAATTTGTATCATTGAGTGAATAATTTTAAATTTTCAAATTTAAAAAAAAAAAAAAACACAATTATATTAAGTAACCTAAAATAGAAATACAATACAAATAGTACACACCTTGGATGTGTTACAAATATATTCACTGTATAGGAATTTATTTGGCACTTGCAGCTAAATGCGTAAGATGCATTAATCAGACCATTTCTTTAAAAAAAAAATTTTTTTTTCCCTTCATAAATTTCATATCGGAAATAACAGAAATAAACACATTCTGCATGAAAATGCAAATTAATATTAAAAAAAAAGTTTATTAATGTTTATAACTACAATTAAAATTTTATTCAAAAGAAAATTCAAATTTGACATTTCAAGATGGGTAAAACCCAATCTAAAGTGAGAAAATCCGACGGCAAACGTCGTGAACAAAATAGAGACAGGTCATACAGAGCTTTTTGAGCTCTATAGAAACTCTATTGCTTGTTATAATAGCAATATTAATGGCTGCGATCCTATATAAACTTTATTCAATGCATCATAAGCAATTGAAGAAGAAATATTTAACAAGATCGGCAGGCCAGGAGCTGGTTTAAACAAGCTGGTTTAAACAGCTACACAATCTTAACAAATTTATATTTCCATTACGCTGATTCGGTTCAGACGACAGCCAGAATTAAAACGAAATCAATTAAATGAGTTTCATAAGTGAAACACTAAACAAAGACCCTCTATTCATATTAAGAGCTTTAAGTGTATTGAGACAATTTCATACGTTCATAAACGTAAGTGAGTTTGAAACGGCATACATGGATATGCACGAAACATCATTCTCACCTCTCATACACTGCTCTAAGATAGAAAAGGGTATAGTACTAGAATCATTACCCTACGTAAAAGTAGTAGAGGTAATAGAGGATAATCTATACCTGGGACAAATAAAAACCATAAAAGTTCGTCTGCACCGCTAAATATATATTGTGAACAACAATATTAATGAAGTGGCAGACAATAAAGTCACAACTCACGGAAATAAAAACGACGTTCGATAAATCGTACAAGTGCGTAAGTCAAAACAGAGACATCCTAGAAGGAACTCTTAATAGACACGTACAACTATTGGTAGAACGCTTTAATGAAGCACGCCAATTATTAAATAATAATAAAGGGTTGTTGACAAGGGAACACTTGACCCAGGTATCCACACTCCTAAATAGGTTTCGTGACAACTTTTTGTCTGCTAAACGCAGGCACAATCTAAACCTAACAGTACCAACTATATTTGATATACTAGTAACAATTAATACTGGTCAGATATAGAGGATACTGAAACAGAACTTAAGGAAGAAGATCTTCATGATCTCACAATTCCGGCGGTAATAGATTTACCCGCTGAAGTTCCAGAAAATTCTAGTACACCAATCATGACAGACACAGCGGAAGCCTCACGGGATTACGTGCGACAGATTTCGTCCACGATACCTGAATTTGATGGCAAAAAGATGAACTTACACAGGTTCATCACCGCTCTAAAATTGACAAACTTAACAAAAGGCAATCAAGAAGAGTTGGCCGTAGAGGTGATCAAAACTAAGGTTACTGGTCCCTTGGCCTACAAAATTGATAATGCCACGACAATTTCCGGAATAATTAATATTCTGAAGTCATCAGTTAAAGGCGAATCGCCTGATGTAATAAAAGCTAAATTACTTAATACACAACAGCGCGGAAAAACCGCAGCTCAATATACGGCCGAAGTCGAAAATCTTCGTAGGTCACTAGAAGCGGCCTACATAGACGACGGCCTTGACGTAGATAATGCAGAGAAATTCGCCACGAAAGAGGCAATATCTGCAATGACCAAGAATTGTGAAAACGACAAAATTAAAACAATTCTTGAAGCAGGCAACTTCAGAGACATGAATAGCGTCACTGAAAATATATACACTGTTGCACTGAAATGACCGGCAACTCTAACACGGTTTTGTTCTATAATAATAAAGGACGAAACAGTTATAGAGGTAATAATAATAGAGGCAGTTACCAGAACAGAGGTAATAGCCAGAATAATTATTACAACAATAATAGAGGCCGAGGTGGTTACCGCGGAGGATATCGTTCACGCGGCGGTAACCAAGGAAACAACAGAGGTCGAGGTCCCTACAGTGGCAACCAAATCCAAAATAATAATAAGATCAATGCAAGACTTATACAGGCGGAAAACCAATTAACCCCCTTAAGCAGCCAACAGTAAGGCTTTATAAAATCAATCTCAATTTAAGTATTTTTGTCCGATTTCAAAATATGCAAACATCTTCGCATATTAATCTCCTAGTAGATACAGATACAAAATAGCCCCTAATTCTTTTCAACGCATGATGACCATTGCATTTTCAGGCTTACAGCCTTCACAAGCTTTCTTATATATGGATGATTTAGTAGTTATCGGATGCTCTGAGAAGCATATGTTTAAAAACTTAACCGATGTTTTCAAGCTGTGCAGACAACATAGTTTAAAATTACATCCAGAGAAATACACATTTTTCATGACAGAAGTCACATATCTAGGTCACAAATGCACTGATAGAGGTATATTGCCTGATGATTCTAAATATGAGGTGATAGAAAAATACCCTATTCCAACAAATGCGGATGAATCTCGACGTTTTGTTGCATTTTGCAATTACTATCGCAGATTTATCCAAAACTTTTCTGATTATTCACGTCACTTAACGAGGCTTTGCAAAAAATGTCCAATCCGAATGGACTAAAGATGGTAATAACGCATTTGAATATTTAAACAAGGCATTAATGCAGCCAACATTACTTCAGTACCCTGATTTTAGCAAAGAATTTTGCATAACTACAGATGCTAGTAATCAGGCATGTGGAGCGGTACTAACACAAGACCCTAACGGTCAACAACTTCCAGTGGCATACGCTTCTCGAACCTTTACACAAGGCGAAAGTAATAAGTCCACTACAGAACAAGAACTAGCAGCAATACACTGGGCAATAAACTATTTTAGACCGTACATTTATGGCAGGCATTTCTTAGTTAAAAGCGATCACCGACCGCTGTCATATTTATTCTCAATGAAGAATCCAAGCTCAAAGTTAACACGAGTGAGATTGGACCTTGAGGAATATGATTTTACTGTTGAATACCTTAAGGGGAAAAATAATTATGTCGCAGATGCCTTATTACGAATAAGCATCAAAAATCTAAAAGAAATTAATAGAAACATATTGATGGTCCAAACAAGATCATCAAAAAGACAGGTAGATATCTGGCCAGATACAAAACAAAAATTGCAAAAAGAAAATAATGAGCCCAAAATCTATGAAGTCATTAATAATAATGACGTAAAGAAATATGTGAGTTTAAAAATTCATAACCTTAAATGCCAGTTCAAACACGGCAAAAGAGTTATCTCACAATTCCCAGTTAACGACTTGTACTCTGAAGAAAAGTTTGACTTAGGTCAATTCTTGACTAGGCTTAATTCAGAAGCCGGGGTACACAAAGTCACTAACGTAAAGTTGTCACCAAGTGAGCATATTTTCGAGTATGTATCACTAAATAAATTTAAAAATATGGGCAATAAAAAAGTTGAATATAAAAGTAGCGCTACTATCAAAGGTGACCAACATAGACAAAAATGACACAAATCATATTAATGCAATCCTGTCGAAATATCATGACGATCCTATAGAAGGAGGCCACACAGGGATTACGCGAACCCTGTTGAAAATTAAAAGATTTTACTATTGGCCCGGAATGAATCAAGTTATAACCAAATATGTGAAAAATTGTGAAAAATGCCAACAGGCAAAAGTGACAACACATACAAGAGCTCCAATGGTAATAACAAATACACCCGACACAGCTTTCAGTACTGTTTTAATAGACACCGTTGGACCATTACCTAGAACAGTAAATGGCAACGAATACGCAGTCACTATAATATGTGACTTAACAAAATATCTAGTTACAATTCCTGTAGCAGATAAAAGTGCAAAAACAGTAGCTAATGCAATATTCGAGAATTTTCTACTCAAGTACGGCCCTATGAAGACGTTCATAACCGATATGGGTACAGAATACAAGAACACACTAATTAACGCGTGTTTCCCAATGCAGCGCTAGCCCACTTATGAATATGTACACATGAATATGTGTGAACATTCCCCTTAGTACATAAGTACATAATTACAAACATAAGTGTTAGATATAAGAATCAGAGCTTGCACGCTTACAGTTTTGAACTTTAATAAAACATTCGGAAAAAAGACAATCAATCGGCACAGATGTGCCTCGTTCCTATATATTTTATTTAAATCGTTGGCGCAACATAATTACACAGCCAAAGTAGAAATAATAAACGAAACCGATCAAGACAGAATGATAAATGCTAATTACTTGATACAGGTAGATGTATACAATGCAGAGAGTTTTACAGAAATAGACACGACAAAACATACAAGTATTGAAAACAATAACAATAGAGTTAAACTCAACATAAGAACAGAACACCTTAACAAAGAAGAAAAAGCTAAAATTTTGGAAATTTGTAAACAATATAGAACACAATTTTATAACGACGGGGACCAATTGTCAGTAACAGAAGGAACAAAGCATGATATTAGATTATCAGACGAACAACCCATATTCGTAAGACCATTTAGGTATTCTATAAAGGAAAACGCAGAGATCAAGAAGCAAGTTTCCGAATTATTAGATCAAGGTATAATCAGAAATAGTCGCTCACCATGGAGTGCACCCGTTTGGTTGGTACCCAAGAAAAGCGACGCCTCTGGACAAAGAAAATAGAAGTTAGTCGTAGATTTCAGAAAATTGAATGAAAAAACCATCAAGGACAAATACCCATTACCATTAATTGACGAAGTACTGGATTCCCTAGGAAAAGCAAAATATTTCTCTACGTTAGACTTAAAAGCGGATATCAACAAATCGAAATGAACCCAAAAGACATAGAGAAAACAGCTTTCACGGCAGTAGGAGGGCATTTGAATTCTTGAGAATGCCATTCGGGTTAACAAATGCCCCCGCAACATTCCAGAGGTTCATTAACAACTTGTTAGGAGATAAAGTAGGAAAATATTGTTTAGTGTATATGGATGACATAGTAATTTATTCAGCTTCGCTCCAGCAACACATTCAAGATTTAAAGGTTGTATTCAAAAAACTCAAAATGTCTAATTTAATAATACAAGTTCTTACAAAAAGAGATAGACTTTTTGGGACATATCGTTAGGCCAGAAGGCATAAAACCGAACCCCAAAATGATAGAAGCCGTAAAGAAATTTCCATTACCCACGACAAGAACACACATAAAATCTTTTATCGGACTCCTGAGTTACTATAGAAAATGTATTAAAGACTTAGCTAAAATAACAAAACCACTGACAAAACAACTGAAAGGAAAGAAAAACGTCGAGATTTCAGAGGACTATAGAAACGCATTTGAACATGCAAAAACATTGCTTTGCAACGACCCAATCTTAATCTATCCGAATTACGAACAACCATTCCTTTTAACTACTGATGCAAGCAATTATGCACTAGGAGCAGTATAATCACAAGGACAAGTGGGAAAGGACAGACCAGTAGCGTACGTTAGTAGAACATTAAACGATACGGAAGCCAACTATTCAGCGTCTGAAAAGGAAATGGTAGCAATAGTATGGGGCGTCAAACACTTTAGGCAATATTTATACGGGACAAGGTTTACGATATACACAGATCATCAGCCACTTATCTACATTAACAACAGCAAAAACAACCCAAAGTTAATAAGATGTAATTTCGGGACACCCAGGAAAATCATCTGTGACCAAGGTGCGGAGATTAACTCTGTGCTCTTTAAAGACTTCTGTAAGCAATTTAACATTGACTTACATTTCACATCATTCCAACAATCGAGTAGCAACTCCACAGTAGAACGGTTGCACTCAACGCTTACAGAAATCTATAGGATTATTTATAAAGTCAGGAAAGACCAGAAGTTAGAGTGAGAACATGACGAAATTATGGCAGAAACGTTAATAACATACAACAACGCCATACATTCCGCGACAAAATTAACGCCATACGAATTATTCACAGGAAAGACACACATTTTTAATAGAACGATCGAATATTCAGACGAACATGATTATTTACAAAAACTTAACGAATTTAAAACAAAATTATACACCCAAGTACAGACAGAAATGGCAGCAAAGGCCGATGAAAGAATACAGAATCTGAATGGAACAAGAACAGACCCAATACCGTTAACAGCAGAAGACATAGTATTTAGAAAAGAGAACCGAAGAAATAAGATAACACCAAGATTTTCAAAACACATAGTTAGAGCAGATCACGGAATAACTTTTGAATCAAAGAAAGGACAAAAAATCCATAAAGAAAAAATAAAAAATAAAATTAAAGATAGGCAAACAGTTTAGTAAGTTGAAACAAAAAGATAATAATAATTACAAGCAAATAAACATGAACAAATAGCTATAAGTCACACACTCATTGTACTCAATTTTCATAGATTACACGAAAACAGAACACACAATACGATTATATCACATATATATATATATAAGGACTAGTATATAAGGATTACTATTCTAATGTTAATAATAATAATTATACTTAGTATGAACACCTTATTATAAGTACACTAGCTACACCGAAATTCGTTCCGCCATGCGTTCCATCTCTCTGGCTGTCACTTCATTCTAAGAGGGGAGGAGTTACCACATCGTGTGTACCCTCTCGACTCTGGACAGCAGCAACACTCATTACAACGGATTTGGCATTCAACGTCACAGAAGAGACATGTTTCGAGGAAAAAGGAGAAGAACTGCAACATTCACACAAGACACACACATACACACAAAATCACACACATACACACAAACACACACACATATATATATAAGAGCTGTCTGTGAACAGCATACTAATAAGCATACACGTCAATAAATAGTCTAATTGTGAAGTTCAACGAGAGTAGATGTGTTCTCATTGAATAGTTTTAATAGCGAGGATTTATATACTTATATTAATAAAACATTGTTACCCTCCAAGCCACGGTTGGTAACTAGCGCGTTATCGAATACGCCAGTTGGAAGCTCCAGCAGGCCGAAATAAATTACTCGGCAACGGAAAAGGAGTGCTTGGCCATCCTCTGGGGAATTCAGTAAATGAGGATGGACCTCGAAGGCTATCACTTTATCGTGGTCACTGACCACCTGGCACTAAAATGGCTAAATACCATAAAAAGCCCCTCGGGACGGATAGCCAGATGGGCCTTAGCCTTGCAGCCTTTCTCTTTCGAAGTACGGTACTGGAAAGGAAGGCTAAAAGGGAAAGGGGGCCTATACCGACACATTCCGTCATGGGCCGCCGGGTATTAGAAGAAAACCATGGCCATCCCACAGCCGGACACACGGGGATACAACGGACCAAACACCGAATAATGATTAAATACTACTGGCCCGGAATGCACCGCGACATTACGAAGTTCGTTCGTCAGTGTCAGAACTGCCAGCAACACAAGGTATCACAACAGAAAGCAGCAGGCAAGTTGCTCACGCAAGTCGCCCAAGCCCCTGGGAAACCATCTGCATCGACTTTGTGGGACCATTACCACGCTCATCACATGGAAACACAATGTTGATAGTCTGCCTGGACAAGTTCTCTAAATGGATAGAGATGGCTGCCGTCCGGAAGGCCACAGCTGAAGTGGTGATCAAAATTCTCAGAGAACGGATCCTAGCACGAGGAGGAACCCCGAAACTTATAATTTCGGACAACGGGGTACAGTTCACTAGCAGAAAGGTGAAAGCTCAGATGGAAAAATGGGGCATAAAGCAACAGTTCACCGCCCCATACACCCCACAGGAAAACCCCGCGGAAAGACCCAATCGAACATTGAAAACGATGATCGCCCAATTCTCAGGAAGCAGTCAGAACCACTGGGACGAACTACTTCCCGAGTTGAGTTTGCAGTCGATCCGAAGTAACTGGTTACACACCCGCCTACATATTGTACGGACGGGAGTTGAGACTACCGGGTAACTTGTTCGATGAACAGACCTCCGGATCGGCCATCTTTGACAAAGACCAAACTACCCGATTGTTACGGATCCAAGAAACAGGTGAAATTGTAAGGCAAAACATGGAGAGAGCAGTAACTAACCAAGCACACGCGTATAATTTACGTAAAAGGGAATGGAGAGCGAAAATCGGTGATACGATCTGGGTCCGCCACCATCCGTTGTCGAAGGCCGTGGAAGGCTTCACGGCAAAGCTGGCACCCCGCTTCGACGGACCATATACCGTACTAGGACTCCCCTCTCCCGTAATCGTCAGCCAAATAAAAAAAGCCCACCTAGACAATGACACTAACCCTCACTCTGAAAAATCTAGCGCCATGGATGTAAGGTTCGCACAGGCACTCGACAAGGCACGACGAGAACGGGACCGGCTCTAGCGTCTCCGGAGGCCCACAATCACCGTAGAGCCTGGAGAAATCCCATGTCGGAAAGGTATAGGTGTAGCGGAGACGCGCCCCGCAAAACAAGCCGCCAAACAGCCACCCTTCGCCATACAGACACCGTCGAGGGTATCCGACTCAGATGCGGGACAAGGTATAAGGAGACCCCGGATAAGAACCGCCCATCGTAATAATTACAATCCAGTCGTGGCAGCAATAGCCACGACACCCATGGAGCAATACGCCCGGAGAGGAACACCCGGAACAACAAAAGGTCGCCCCAAGGGAAACCGAACCCGATGCGCCCTCAACACGGAGCTTGGGGTCATTAACCCACGCTCGGCTTTCATCGCAAGCACGGCACCCCGACAGCAATGCCCGGCGTGACAAACACGAGCAGACTCGTCTCTGGGTCGCCACTCAGATGCAGCAGGGGTCGGAACCACAACGTCAGAGGCATCACTCGCCATCCCGTCACAGTAGGGAATCCAGCAACGACTCCCGGCGGACCTTTATATTGAATTCCTCTCGCAAGGCACTGCCGAGGAAGACGCGGACGACGGGTGTCGGTTCGAAGCCACTCGAAGAGGTCAAGAGGCACGAACACGCCCGTAGGAGACCAACGGAGAGGCACCAAGGTTCCACCCCATCATTGAGGGTTCGGAAGCGATCAGAGCCAACAAGTGGTACTAGGCGAGGGTTGGGGTCACCCGTGGCCAAACAAAGACCACCTACCCAGACACCACCTGTGACTAGCGGGGAAACAAGTCCGCACACGGGCAAAGCGGCCTTGGCGTTGAGAACGCCGACATCACCGGGCGACACAGAACAGGACCATGGGAGAGACGACACATTGTTCCCCGGAACCACCACATCCAGCACCAGACACCCCCAAGGGGAAGGCCGAGGAAGAGGACCGGGACGTGTTGGAACTCCACGCGGAGGGAGAATTCGCAGACGAATGCAGTCATACGGAACCCGATCCGTCCTGCGCTTACCGGTTGGACGGAAGGAAGATCTCGGAGAGAGCGCAGAGCACCATAGAGGAAGCCCTTTCCAAACGGAAACCGGGGGCACGTCGCACACTCCGACTGCGGAACTTCCATGACTGGATCACGGTGCGCATAGGCCGAAGTGGCGCGGTAAACATCCGTCCCTACATGCCTCCGGCCTAGTAAGAGATGGGGGAGTGTGACGACGCAAGGTAGCACAATTAAAATAAGTATTAAGACTTAACGGCACGGAGCCCAGTATAATTATTATTACTCAATTTACTAAGACTTAACGGCACGGAGCCCAATATTATTATTATTATTACTCAAGTTACTAATATTAAATATATAATAAGAAATTCTAACAGTTTATATTAATGTTAGCATAAGGGAGCGTCATAGGGCGCAAATCAACGCACGAAAGAGCAAGGGCTTGAACAGCTGCGATAACGGCGACGCTACGTTAACAGCAGCGCTAACAGCATCGCTACAGCAACAGCAACGCTGCGTTAACAGCGAACAAGCGATTGACGCGCGGCCGCCGACTATAAAAGCAGCGCGCCTGCCATAGAAAGGGCACTTAGTGTTCGGCTCCGGCCTAGTCAACAGCAGCAGCAGGAACATCTCGGGTAAGTCTTCAAGTCTCTAACTAACTAACTAACTAGCTGGGCAACTTGGACTCGGTTTTCAAATCAGTCCAAGCGCTAGCATCTGATGCCGGTTTACGAACCGCCTTGGAAGCAAGCGACGCCACTAGGGAGTGGGAGATTGGTTTTCGAATCATCTCACGGCACCACTTCTCTGGAACCGGACTGGGAACTGGTTTACGAATCGTCCCCACGTGCCTTAGGACTAGTCAACTTAGCTTGGCACTGGACCTGGTTTTCGAATCGGCCCCAAGCTTGCCTCTTAGGTCGGTTTACGAATCGCCACAGGAGCAAGCGACGCCACTAGGTAGTGGGAGGCAGGTTTCCGACCGGCTTATGAACCGGTCCCTCGTAGAGTAAAAACCCCTCCTACTAATACCCCCTTGACCAGACCAGACGCAGTGCATCCAGGACCGACCCAGACAGACCACACCCACATATCACCGGAAAACCCACCTCACCGGCTTCCCTGACACGGAACGGTTCAGGCCGCATACCGGATCATCCACTGGCATTTCTGGCCAGGATTCAGTCACCGGGACCGCCTCGTGCAACCCCATATCGCAGGAAGACCCACCTCACCGGCTTCCCCGACACGAAACGGTTCAGGTCGCATACCGGTTCATCCACTGGCATTTCTGGCCAGGATTCGGTCACCGGCACCGCCTCGTGCAACTCGCGTATCTCCGGAAAACCCGCCTCACCGGTTTCCCCGACACGGAAAACTTCAGGCCGCATACCGGATCATCCGCTAGACATTTCTGGCCAGGATTCGGTCACCTGCACCGCCTCGTGCAACCCTCATATCGCAGGAAGACCCGCCTCACCGGCTTCCCCGACACGGAACGGTTCAGGCCGCATACCGGATCATCCACTGCCATTTCTGTCCAGGATTCGGTTACCGTCACCGCCTCGTGCAACTCGCGTATCGCCGGAACACCCGCCTCGTCGGCTTCCCTGACACGGAACGGTTCAGGCCGCATACCGGATCATCCGTTGGACATCTCCGGCGCGGATTCGGTCACCGGCACAGCCTCGTACAACCCTCATATCGCAGGAAGATCCGCCTCACCGGCCTCCCCGACACGGGACAACTCAGGCGGCATACCGGATCATCCGCTGGACACCTCTTGTCAATCCATTTACTTTACTTAACTATTATAAGTTCCGATCAAAAACCACCATAACCCCGTGCTTCTAGTCTCTCTGTGAGGGTGGTAAAATATCTTTTACAGGTAAACGAACTAACGGTAAGTCCTACACAAAACAATTTCTGTAGGTCGGCCTGGACACCCGCCAGCTACATCCGGGTCGCTCCAAAAAGAGGTCATTACAAGTGAATAGCGCAACAATAAAAAGCGAATCAATAGAGGATTATGAGGTTTATGAAGCAAATGCCGTAAATACAGTAGAAAGAACTTCAGAAGTGTTAAGGCTTCTAAAATTTTCCTCTTTATTTAAAAATGATTTAACTAAATTATGCACCTAATATAGCGGTATCTTTGGTCTCGAAACAGAAACCATAATTGCTAATAATTTTTATACCCAAGAGAAGTCATTGCCTAATTCGGCAACTAAGAGATGGCGATTAGTAGTGGACTATTGTCAGATCAATAAACAAGTAAGAAAGCTACAGTCGAGTTTGCTCGACTGTGAGATACCCGCCACCCAATTTTACCATCCAAATATTATATTTTACAAAATATACTGAAAAAATACTAAAAAAATATACTAAATACTACAAAAATATATATCAACATTTTCTTTGTTCGAAATTATTAGCTTGGCGGCACTTTAGTTGGTGTATTGAACACCATTATTAAGTCGCGGAGTGTCATAGCAACTAACTAGGCAGCACTAGCAGTTGCACGTAGTAACGCCTTATAAAAGTAATATCTTAATAACTTCTGTTTTTTATCCGATTGTAACCAAACTCGCAGAGATCATTAACACTGTCCTGAAAATTTGTTGCTCTATCTCTTATAGTCTCTGAGATCTAGGTGTTCATACGAACAGACAGACGGACAGACGGACATAGCTATATCGTCTCGGCTGTTGACGCTGATCAAGAATATATATACTTTATGGGGTTGGAGATGCTTCCTTCTGCCTGTTACATACATTTTCGGTCGGCAAAAAGCCTTAATACCCTTCTACCCTTTGGGTAGGCGGGTATAATTAATAATATTAAAAAATAACTAACACTCCACTTTAAACTAACTACATTATATTACTTTATTTTTTAAAAGGAGGGAGATGTGGTACACAGATATAAGACACACTGTTTATGTGTGCAACATTGTCACATTCAGTGGCAATGTTTATATTAGCCACTTGAAGGTATAAGTACACACAAATATGCATGGGCATTTTTGACTATGCCGATCACGCCATCTGTGTGTTCGCGTCTCTAAGATATCAAATTAATATGTGACCAAAAGCGCCGTCTCTGCCGACTCAGTCGGCAGATGTTGCCGATGTTGCCGGCAGATGACGCCTTCGACTTGGGTATATAAACACTCTGTAAGTAAAATTAATATAATATATTCATTAAGTGCTCAAGTGCTGAACGGACCTATTCTCGATTCAATAAGTAAAGTCAACTAATAAATAACTAAGTCAAAATAAAACACCTAAATCGTCATCAAAAGATTTTAATTGAATGCATCTTTCAACGTCCCATCGGACATCATCATGAGCCTAAACACAACATCGGACATCATCACGAGCGTAAACACCACAATCTACATAGATGATATAATTATATTCAGTAGGGACGAGGGATTACATCTTAGAAATATCGAAACTATATTCGATACCCTTCAAAAGGCAAATATTAAGTGCCAGCTGAATAAATGTGAATTTTTCAAGTCCAGACTGGGGTTCTTGGGATTCGTTGTTTCGGATAAGGGTATAAAATCCAACCTGGAGAAGGTTTTAGCTATAGCTAGATACCCATGTCCAAGAGCAGTTCGTGAACTAAGAGCTTCCTTGGGTCTTTCAGGCTACTATAGACGATTCCTAAAGGATTACGCAAAGCTGAAAGGCGAAGATGAACATATCATTAATTGGTCTTCTCTGACATACCCTGACTTTAGTAAGGAGTTTTACCTTATCACAAACGCATCTAACTTCGCGATAGGCGCTGTCTTATCACAGAAAAATCAACCCATATCTTTCATATCTAGGACACTTTCGAAGGTAGTGGAAAATTACGCGGCCAACGAGAAAGAAGTGTTAGCCATAGTGGGGGATCTTAAAGCGCTAAGAAACTATAAGAAAGTAAAAAAATTCACTGACCATTAACCCCACCCATTCACTGAGTAGCTGGAATGGTTATCCTAGAATTAAAAGATGGAAACCGTATCTTGATGAGTTTGACTACGAATTGTTGTACATACCATGGAAAGACAACATACCAACGAGAGTTCTAGCCATAACCTCATAGTGAGCGTGGAAGCCCCAATTAACGCCTTTAAAAACCAAATATTCGTCCATAAAGCAGAATCTCCTGATAACAAGTTCAGAAATACCTTAACCCCTCGGTCATTAACGGAATTAACACTATGGAGAAAATAATGGGAAAAATCCAATCCATCTATCCTACATATTTCAACAGCTTTAAAATAAGATTTTCGCAAAATATGGTACAAGAAACGAAGTACAACAAAAGCAAGAGATTCTTAAAACACACAATAGGGCCCATCGTAATGCTTTAGAGAACAAAGTCCAATTGGCCGAAAAGTTCTTCTTCCCGAAGATGAAACAAAATATAGATACTTTAGTGAAACAGTGCACAACCTGTAAGGTACAGAAATTCGATCGACGTTCAATAAACCACAGACTGAATGAAACTCCTATTCCCGAACACCAAGGCCAGATAGTCCACATAGACATATATGCGACAGAGGGAAAGTTAGTCTTGACTGCCATTGACAAATTTTCTAAACTGGCGCAAGGAAGAGTCATAAAATCAATCTCTATTGAGGATTTCCGACTCACGCTGAGGGAACGCATCTTCTGTTTTGGCGTCTCCAAGTACCTTGTTAAGGATAACGAAAAATCGCTAAACTCGGCTTCGATAAGTTTTATGCTCGCGGACCAACTCAAAATCGAAATTTTTTTAGCTACCCCTATAAAAGAACAGTGAATGGGATAATCGAAAGATTCCATTCCACATTTTCGGAAATTAGGATAAGATTCACAGAACATATGAAGAGCTAGTGGGCAGAGCGATTTAATTACAGCGAGTATAATTACACATTTCACTCTGCCACAAACAGACGACCACTAGAAATGTTCTTTGGAAGAATAATCACCACCAACCCAGAACAGTATGAAAAAACTCGACTAGACAATATCGAACGACTCAAAGAAAAACAAGCGGTCTTGGAATTCCATAACAAAAATAGAAAATCACTGAAAACATATTAACCAGGTGACGAAATATTCGTCAAAATTAACAGTAGACTCGGATCAAAGTTGTCTCCAAGATTCAAAAAAGAAATTGTGAAAGAAAACCAAGAACCATAAAAGCAATATCAAAAACATCTAATTTCAGGTTACTAATAACATGGACTAAAACCGGTTCAAACGGATTACTGGACATAACTAACACGAACGCACAAACGGCAACAATCTATAAAGGACTAGGGAATGGCAACAACGACGATCATCCATATCATCGACCTAAAACAAATATAAACGACATTGGACAAACTCAGATTTCATACAGAATAGGACCTAAAATTTAGCAGCCAAAATCCCACCTTTCACCACGAAATAGACCAGACATACTTCACTTTTCGCACTATAACTTCCTCCTTTAACAAAAGAAATACCAGAGCTATAAATATGATAGAAAAGGCATGGAAATACTTAGCAGGCTGCCCTGACTATGACGATTTTGCTCAATTAGAAGAACATCTAAACAAAATAATTTCAAATTATAATAAACAAGTAATTATAAACAAACAAGTAGAAAAGAAAATAAACAGAATTACGAAAATCACTAACAGCATTACAAATTCCATAAAAAAAGATGATAGGTTTAGCAGCGAGATTGCCATTAATCTTCAAAACCAAATAAGATTGATTAAAGAAAATATACCATACAATGGGCTAAGCTAAACTTAATAAATACATTTTTACTAGGAGAAAATGAAATACGTGAGATGGATGAAATATTCAATGCCGGAAATATGCCTTCTGTATCTATAGAAGAAATGCTAAAATTTTCTGACGTTTCAATATTACACAATAAAACACGACTACTTTACATAATTAAAACTCCAAACCTCTCAAAAACAGAATATCAAAACATCTTAGTAAAACCAATCATTAAAAACAAAGTAATTGTCAATACAGAATATGAAGAAATCCTCGAGAGTGGGGAAGATATGTACGGAGCTATAAAGAATTGCAAAAACTATAATAATATTAAGAGGTGCGATAAGAAAGGAAGAAAGAAATTGTAAGCCTTAGAGATAAAACATGTTTGCCTAGGCTCCTAAAAGAAGAAAAATCGCTGTGCGTGCTTAACAACACTGTCGATAAGATAGAGGAAATCAGTGACGGACTCGTGATGCTCAACAACTTCAACTTGACCATAAAAAAAACTAAAAATTATATTACAAATGGCACAACAAGACAAAAATAAAACAAGTAAGAAAGCTACAGTCGAGTTTGCTCGACTGTGAGATACCCGCCACCCAATTTTACCATCCAAATATTATATTTTTCAAAATATACTGAAAAAAATACTAAAAAAAATATACTGAAAAATACCAAAATAATATATCAACTTTTTCTTTGTTCGAAATTATTAGCTTGGCGGCACTTTAGTTGGATTATTGAACACCATTATTATGTCGCGGAGTGTCATAGCAACTAACTAGGCAGCACTAACAGTTGCACGTGGTAACGCCTTATATAAAAGTAATCTTATCCGATCGTAACCAAATTCGCAGAGATCATTAAGATGGTGATTAGTATTGTGCGTACCAAAACTGAACGTTCTAGGTTTAAAACGACGCTTGCAATTCGGTTTTATTCGATTTACGGGAGCGGGAGGCGGCGTGGCCAAAATCAAAAACAAACTTGATCTGCGTGCAATAATAAGACATACTGTCGCGAAAAATTTGTTGCTCTATCTCTGAGATCTAGGTGTTCATACGGACGGACGGACGGACGGACAGACGGACAGATGGACATGGCTATATCGTCTCGGCTGTTGACGCTGATCAAGAATATATATACTATATGGGGTCGGAGATGTTTCCTTCTGCCTGTTACATACATTTTCGGTCGGCACAAAGCCATAATACCCTTCTACCCTTTGGGTAGGCGGGTATAAAAACCACAAAAACCCCAACTACAAACGAAAGCCCCACCTAATATTAATCTTTTAAAGAAGCGCTCGAGGACAACCGCAAATTGGAGGGGGAGGAGTTAAGAACAAACTTGATGAGCAAGCGTCCCTCCGGCGTCCGCCACATGCCGGTCACGGCATCACGCCACATGCCGAACCAAACGCCCACCTCAACCCGCTGTCACTCGCTGCACTTTGTTTTACCAAGAAAACATTGCGACAGCGAGTACCGAAATAGGAAACTGCTGAAACCGCTGACCAAACCAAATGACGGGTCCAACCGTTGGACCACTGCCACTGCTACTGCCACTTACAACAAGCTCAAAACACAATGCCAAACACACGTACTGGGGATCACACCTTATGACCCCCAAGGAAAGGCAACTGTATAACGCACATATAAAAGTGAGCAATAAATTGGACTACGTCTCCCCTGGTAGCCCCACATATTGGCCTGCAGACTCCAGAAAGATCCCAGATCTAATTGATTTCGCGATGACAAAAAACATCTCATGCGATCTAATAAGCGCCATAGCCCAACCGGATTTCTCATTCAACGACTCGCCTTTGTTGTTAACCTTTCTTCAAAGCCCAGAAATTACGGATCACCCATATAGGCTGAGGTCGCACAACACTAACTGGATGAAATACAGAAAGTAGGTGACTTCCCACACCTAAATATCGAATCGAACATCGACTACTCTACTGCCGCTCTGGAAGAGGTAATTGTCACAGCAGTCAGGATCTCAACACCAAAACGGAAGGATGTGGAAATTAAGACGTTCAAAACCAGCCTGCAAATTGAATAGCTGGCTCTGAAAAAAGGCGTCTGCGACGGGCGTGGCAAACCAGCAGGTCACCATGCTCAAAGCAACGTCTAACTGAAGCCACCCGCAAACTAAACCGGGCTTTGAAGCAAGATGCTGAAAATGCACAACTAAAATATATTGAAAAACTCTCGTCAACTAGTACAAAGCATCCCTTTTGGAGGGCTCACCCAAATCTAAGCTCTCCGACTGAAACTGTCACCTCGATAAGAAATTCTTCAGGTTGCTAGGCCCGCAGCGACAAAGACAAAGGCGAAACATTTGCCTTACATCTCAGAGGCGTCTTCCAGCCAAACCCCGCAGCAAATGCTTATGTTCTTCCGCAAATCCACTCCGAAACGGAATCAACGCCAACCTTATTTCGGCCGAACGAGGTTACAAAACTCATTAGGGAGCTAAAACCAAAAAAGGCTCCAGGCGGTGACCTAATAACTACAAAAATGATAATGGAACTTCCGTACTGTGCTGTTGAGGTCATCTGTAAGCTCTTCAATGGAATCCTAAGTCTCGCTTACTACCCAAGTAAATGGAAAAAATCAATTAAAATAATGATACCGAATCCTCGAAAAGACCACACGATTCCGTCATCTTACAGACCAATAAGTTTATTATATTGCCTGTCCAAACTATTCGAAAAATCCCTTCTAACGCGCATAATACCATATATGGAAGCTCACAACATTATTCCAGCCCATCAATTTGGCTTCAGAGAAAAACACGGAACTATCGAGCAAGTTAACATTCGCACAGCCTTTGTAGCATACATCGTATGACGAGTGAGCAGATGTTATTTAGTTGACGGTACGTAAGCACGCGCTGGTCTCCGGCTCATGTGTGTCGGCAATGGGGTGGGTAAATGAAACATAACCGTTTCAACTCAGGCTCAAACCAATAATAACATAAATTAAAAAGAAAATCGCATGCTGTATTGCCTTAATACGATCGAAAAATAGAACCAGAAATCGGGAACAGAATCGGTCGGAGGGAACAGGAGCTCCAGTCGAAGGCCCGAACCCACTACCGAAGGGGAAGAGGAAGAGAGCAGTAAATCGGAAATAATAAAACGTTATAGTAGCCTTTGAGCACGCCTCGCTTACTGAAGCGGCTGTTACCGCACCCTTCCATGATCGCCTGTTGCGAGACATAAATATCGGCGATCCCTTTAGGCCACTATTTTTCAATGTATAGTTGCCTCATATCCATCCTCCATGACTCCCGAATACAATAGTTATTTAAGCTAAATTCATTTTAAAACAATTTATTCCTTAAAATATTAATGCCTCTCCTAACCATCTCATTAACATAATCTTTATTTCATGTATATTCGGAATACTTTTTATTTCGATTTCTAGTTAAGGGTAAGAGTGTATCTTAGTATTAATTCTTAATTTTCATTTATAACAAGGCGGTATCTCATTTATTTATACATTAATTTTGTTCATTTGTCATTGGTATACATATATATATATATATAGGCTCAGTTGTAATACTTACTAATGGTAGATGTAAATAAAAATTGAAAATCATGCAAAACTAAATAGAGAAGGATAGAGAAGAATAAATCTGCTTTAGAAATCATATCAAATTAAAGATTTAAAAATGATAATACAAAAAAATTAGGAAATTAAAGAAAATCAAAATCAAAAATTATTAATTAAAACTCAAACATGAGTAATTAAATGGAAAATTCGATTGAAAATCAAAAATAATAAACTAAGTTAGATTTAGAAGAAATCTAAGAGCTACATAAATAGCCAAATTAAAAATGAAAAAGAGTACATGCTTGAAGAGCAGTAACTCCAAAAATCAACAAAAGTCAAAAACAAAATAAAGGAAAAATTGTCAAACAATAATTAATAAAAATCACTCACAGTTTGTTGTTTTCCATCGACGAAAGATCTTCCGTGGTGTGGTATAATTTTATGTGTGTGGATATAGATGTTTGCATTATAGTTTATTTCGTTTGTCACTAATGATATTTTTTCTGTGTATTTGTTTAGCTGACGTGTTTTTTTTTAGAATTACCTTTTTATGGTCATTTGCAAATAGGCGAGGAAAAAAAATAACAAAAAAAATTATTGGTAATTCGCGATGTTTATGATGCACCATTGACCCTATTATTTATTAACTAATTTTGAGAACTTTTATAATATAATTTAGAATTATTAACAAATATTTTAGTTACAATCATCACTGCGATATTTATTGTAGTTTTCATTAACTTATCCAGGGCTATCCCTGTGATATTATTGTTTCATTAACTTATTTAAGGCAATCACTATGATATTATTGTTTTTATGAGCGTCCCATCAGGCCCCTCTCTAGGGCTCCCCTGGACGAATCCGCTTGAAGAATGAGGTGCTCCAAAATTTGGGTAGCACAAGGTGCCAGAATCTGAATGAATACATTATTTATTAGATTCTGCAAGAGAATTATTTGGTCTTCCAAATTTACCTGAATCTGGCACCAGTTTGTTTTTTTTTTTTTTATTATTTTTCAGCCACTCCACGAGGTTGTCCTAATCTTCCAAAATTTCTGCAATCTTAATAAATTGGTAAAATTCACCAATTAGAATATTGTTATAGGCCTTTTTCTGCAATACTCACTTAATATTGCTGTGATATATTAAATATTATTATATTTAATAATAAAAAAATCCTCCTTGTGGTTGACACCATTGAACAAAAATAGCAAACACGTCTGTGTTCTTCGGTAGCTCCAGTGAAAAGGAACGAACCGTCCCATGTTACCCGATAGATCGATAACCTTGACCTACTGATTGCGCTCAGATGAGCCCCAAAAGCTCGGTCAAGGTGTCTGTGCCTAAATGGCGCCTACTTAAAGGGGGTACAATGGAGCGTTATGTTCAAATGCTGGATTAACAAGAAACCAAAAAAAAAAAAAAAAACCGAAAACAACCAGTGACCAGCGCCACTTCACCTTCGAGCTTAGAGGATATTGCAGCGCGATAGTCCTCGATGTATCTCAAGCGTTCGACCGCGTTTGGCTCGAAGATCTTATGCATAAAATTAAAACACACTTGCCTAGGTACACTCATAAACTCCTCGAATCTTACCTCTACAACAGAGCCTTCCCAGTGAGGTGCAACACAAAAATATCCGACAACAACACTATCGAAGCTGGAGTCCCACAAGACAGCGCATTTGGTCTAACTCTATTCGTCCTTTACACAACGAGTGACCGACTGACAACATCCTTAGCCGCTCCAGATGCCCAGTCCGTGCAACAACCCAACTTGCCAAACATCTCACGGTAGTCGAGAAGTGGCTATCTGACTGGCGTATCAAAATAAATGAACAAAAGTGTAAACACATAACGTTTACTATTAACAGACAAACTTGCCCTCCGCTCTGCCTGTATAGCACGCAGATCCCCCAAGTCAATGAAGTAACGTATCTCGACATCCATCTCAACAGAAGTCTAACATGGCGCAGACATATCGAATGCAAGAAACTACACCTAAAGCTGAAAGCCAGCAGCCTCCACTGGATTACTAACGCCCGATCGCCCTTGTGTCTGGACTATAAGGTCCTGCTCTACAACTCCACTCTTAAGCCAATCTGGACGTATGGCTCCCAGCTTTATGGGAACGCGAGCAGAACCAACATAGACATCATACAGCGTGCTCAATCAAAGATCCTGCGAACTATCACTGGGGCACTATGATATATTCGAAACCAATACATCCACAGGGACCTCGGCAGTAAAAGATGAAATAGACAAGCAAAAAGCGTCCTAGAACGAAAAAACTCTCTGCCCACCCAAATCTACTCGCAAGGGTCTTGACTCGGGTTTCCAACCGATTACGCCTGCAACGTAACGACCTTCCAACCGAAAATGTATTTAACAGGCACTAGGAAACATCTCCGACCCCATAAAGTTTATATATTCTTGATCAGCGTCAACAGCAGCGTCGACATATCCATTTCTTTCTGCCTGTCCGTCAGTACGAACACCTAGATTTAGAGACCATAGAGTTAAAGCAACCAATTTTTCGGGATATTAAATTTGCACGCAGATCAAGCATATTTTAATTTTAGCTCTCTTCCGCACTCGCAAATAAAAAAAAACCAATTTAAATTTTAAACCTAGAACGTTCAATTTTGATAGGTACAATTCAAATCACAATCTTCATAATAACTAATCATAACTACAATCGGACAAAAAACACAGAAGGTATTAAAGGAATTACTTTGGTAGGGCGAAATCAAGTGCTGCTGTATTATGTCACTAAGAGAACATAATAATGGTGTCTAATAAACCTAGCAAACTAAATATTTTGAATAATATAATAATAGTATATTTTCCAGTATATTTTCGAAAAATATAATATTTTGATAGTCGCTCATATTTCTTCTTCCATTCTGTAAAACAAGTAAGAAAGCTACAGTCGAGTTTGCTCGACTGGGATACCCGCCACCCAATTTTACCATCAAAATATTATATTTATATAATAGTATAAAAATACTGAAAAAATACTTTAAAAAATATACTAAAAATACCAAAATAATATATCAAAATTTTCTTTGTTCGAAATACTTAGCTTGGCGGCATTTTAGTTGGTTTATTGAACACCATTATTATGTCGCGGAGTGTCATAGCAACTAGCTAGGCAGCACTAGCAGTTGCACGTGGTAACGCCTTATAAAAGTAATATCTTAATAACTTCTGTGTTTTTTATCCGATTGTAACCAAATTCGCAGAGATCATTAAGATGGTGATTAGTATTGTGCGTACCAAAAATGGTTCTAGGTTTAAAACGACGCTTGCAATTCGGTTTTATTTGATTTACGGGGGCGGGGGAGTGACCAAAATCAAAAACAAACTTGATCTGCGTGCAACAATAAGACATACTGTCGCGAAAAATTTGTTGCTCTATCTCTTATAGTCTAGATCTAGATGTTCATACGGACAGACGGACAGACATGGTTATATCGTCTCGGCTATTGACGCTGATCAAGAACATAAAGAATATATACTTTACTTGGGGGGTTTGTTACTTTTGCTTGTTACATACATTTTCGGTCGGCACAAAGCCTACCCAAAGGGTAGAAGGGTATTATGGCTTTGTGCCGACCGAAAATGTTTGTAACAGGCAGAAGTAAGCATCTCAGAAGGAAGCATCTCCGACCCCATAAAGTATATATATTCTTGATCAGCGTCAAAAGCCGAGACGATACAGCCATGTCCGTCTGTCCGTCTGTCCGTCCGTACGAACACCTAGATCTCAAAGACTATAAAAGATAGAGCAACAAATTTTTCGGGACAGTATGTCTTATTGTTGCACGCAGATCAAGTTTGTTTTTGATTTTGGCCACGCCCCCTTCCGCCCATGCAAATTGAAAAAAACTGAATTACAAGCGTCGTTTTAAATTTTGATACGCACAATACTAATCACTATCTTAATGATCTCTGCGAATTTGGTTACAATCGGATAAAAAACACAGAAGTTATTAAGATATTACTTTTATAAGGCGTTACCACGTGCAGCTGCACCTAGCTAGTTGCTATGACACTCCGCACCATAATAATGGTGTTCAATATACCAACTAAAGTGCCGTCAAGCTAATAATTTTGAACAAAGGAAATTTTGATATATTATTTTGGTATTTTTAGTATATTTTTATACTATTATATAAATATAATATTTTGATGGTAAAATTGGGTGGCGGGTATCTCACAGTCGAGCTAACTCGACTGTAGCTTTCTTTCTTGTGTTTTTCTTAATTGTGTTTGTACTAATACTAATTGTATTTTATTATTTTGCGTTTGCGTGGTACAAGTCGGTTGCAATTGATTTCCGTTTTAACTCTGTGCAAGTGCATATTGTTTTTGCTCGTTTTCTTTCTAGCAGAGTTTTGTTTTTGTTTGGGCACATTCGTTGCTTTGAAAGTTTAATTTATATTTTTGTATTACAGAAGTCTTTATCATTCTTTTTCGTCGTCTCGCCGTCGTTGTTGAATCCACCAGCTACGTTATGTTTGTCTGAAACTTGTAATTCAGTCTTTTTCGATTTGTGAAATCGAAAATAAACTTGAATTGTACGCAAAATGAACACATACTACACATACAAATTGGTTACCTATTATAGTCTTTGACTATATCGTCTCGGCTCTTGACACTGGCCAAGAATATGTATACTTGATGTTGTCTCATATGCTTCCTTCTGCCGGTTACAAACATTTTCGGTTTTCACAAAATTGCCCTTTGGGTAGGCGGGTCATGTATGTCTTTTGAACTGATCCTGTTTTAGTCTCAGTACCCGCGGAAGTTGTTACAGTTGAAGAAACTCAACATGGTCAACATTCGGATGGACCTAATATTCTACCAGCTTTGGGCCTCTCTTGACTTCTCTTACAGTTGCTCAAAACACTTTAGTTCCACCTATGAAGGTTTACAGGTTTTTATGAGACACTGGGACCTTAATTCAAGAACACTTAATTATTACATAGTATGTAAATAAAAAAAAAAATCGATCACCGATTTTACTACTAAAAGTTTCCACTAATTCTTCCAAGTCTCAAGCTACATCTGATAGCTCAAAAAACTAACGTCTCGTGTCCTGCCTGGCTAACAAAATGTAATAGGCCTTTATAGTTAACTAAATAATATTTATTTATATAGTTTATCTTTTCCTTTTCACGTCGTTGCCTTTACTGCAACTTAATAAAGCATGGTATTCTTAATACTAAAATCTCTACTAACAAATTTTCAGTCTTTTGAAGTAATCACAAGCGGCATCGTGGTGGTGGTTTTTTTTCGCTATCGTTGGCTATCACTCGTCTGAACTCGTAGATTTAGTCATATCGAATTTGTAGCTGTAAAATTTTTTTTTTTTTTTTTTAACATTTTTATCACCTTTTCTTATATCTCTTCTTCAGAAAACTCACTGTATTTATCTCATTCTTTAATTAGTAATCGCATTTTTGAAAGCTTTCTGATCACAATGTCTGAATAGTTCTCGGAGATTTTAATATTTCTGGAATTTCGCGGCTTTTGTCATATGAAACCAATGTATTGAATCCTTTGTCAACTCACAGCTTTGCTGGTAGCCTTTTTAAAATAACATTGTCTCAATCCAATAGTATTCCAAATTGGCTATCTAAAATGCTTGATTTGATTTTTGTTTTCGGGTTCGTATTGGGATACCTGTACGGTGTCCAGATCGAACCCTATTTCCTCACTAGAGGATACACCAAGGGTTTCAGGTTTCAGGTGCTTTACCGAAGAAGCGAGTTTATTGTTCTCGGAAGACAGATTTTAAAGAACTTTCCTATCTTATTTCGCTCCCTGACTGGTCTCAACTTTCTTGGTATATTAACCCTGGATAATGTCCCTTAATTTGTAAAAGCTTACTTTTTGGTCAACTGGTCCTGAAGAGAGGAAATAAATCTAACGCTCAAAACTGTTGTGGTTTCCAAGTTGTCTGCTATTCCCAAAGCATTTGAGAAACTAATGACTTCTCAATTGCAAGACTGCTATAAATCTATAATTTCCCCCTACCAGCAAGTGTTTGTGAAATGAAGTCTGCTGTCACTAACTTATTAGAATTATCAACAATTGTTATTCCCATCTAAGATGCACTAATTTCGGAAAAGGCATTAATATTTCAAAGTATTTTCAAACTATTTGTGTATATTCTCATCGATCAAGTGTAAATTTTAATATTGTAATGATTCCCTAACTATAATATGGATTTTGCAGGGATAGAGTCTACTCATAAATTTATAGGTCGTCTGATATCGGATCTACAAATTTAATATTTCATGGATATTGGGTAGGGGATATTTATCATTTATAGTTATTTAATTTAAATTCATTAAGTCAATTACTATTCCAAATTTTTGCTTCCCTGATGCATATGGTTTTCTTTGGAAATGGGTGAGCAATAGGGTTAATTAGTTGGGAAGATAATTCACCTACGCAATATTGTATGTCTCTGTAATCGATTCTTTTAACCCCTCCTATTAATCTTCGATTAAATGATCTGAACTGGTTTTTACAGACAACCCAATATCTAAGGCATAAATATTGGGATAGCGTTGTTACTTTTCTGGGGATGAATTAACTTTATAATAAAGCAAGTAAGAAATCTACCGTCGAGTTTGCTAGTCTGTGGGATACCCGCCCAATTATTCTGAAAAATAAATAAAAATAATAAATAAAATAAATAATAAATAAAAAATACCGAAAATAATTATAAAAGTAATTCTTTAGTAATTTTTGTGTAAGTTCTAGGTTTAAAATGAAGCTTGCAATTCATTTTTTTTCGATTTGCGTGGGCGGCAAAATCTAAAACAATTTCACCTCTATGCAACAATAAGACACAATATAAATTGGTTGTTCCAGCTCTTTTTAGTCTCTGAGATCTAGGTGTTCATATGGACGGACGGAGAGACGGACAGATTGACATGACTTCTACCCTTTGGGTAGGCGGGTATAGTAAATATTAATAGTAAGTTGGCCTAATTTTTCTGACATTGTAAAGGTAAAGTGAGTTCTCCATATTTCGATAATTTTGCTTCATAAAATTTATTGATGACCCTGTGTATATGTCACATTTGAGTTATATTTTCAGAAACCTCTATTCAGGAAATTCCGCTTTTACTTGCGCGTTGTCTTTTGACTGCGGGACTCGGAGCTAAATTTGATTGACTTTGCATCAAGTAATAATTCATATTATTGTGAGTTCAAGACTGAATTAGTTTTTTTAAAAATACCCAAAATATTGTTGGGTTGGGTTGTACTTCGGTTCTCTTTTGGGTGAAGAGTTGCATGATTTATGAAATTTGGAGCAATAGTTGTATTTTAATTGGTCTTCTTAGTAGGTTGTTTGTTACATACTTTGGACTGGGTTGCTTGACCCAAATTATTAGGACTCTTAACAAAAGTGCTGAGGTACTTGCTCTAATTTTGCTGTATTTGTAATGTCATGACTAATGTCATGCAATGAAATTCCTATTTGATTTTTATTTGTGAATTTGTTTTATGACTTGTATTTGATGTTAGTTTTTGTTGAATTTGGTTTTTAACATTTTTTTTGTTGTAGAGTTTATTCTCCCCTTAATTCTTGTTGAAGTAAGTTATACTTCTACACTTTTATTTGTTTAACTGTGCTAAATTATAATGTGAATAACTGTCCGTTTCTTACAAACGCGGATTATTGTGGCATTAAAATTATTCAAGCGGTTCCTTTTGCGGATACGATCGATAATATTGGCGACGTAATATATTTTCTAGCTATTTAGTTTTTATTGAATTGGGTTTTTAACATTTTTTTGTTGTAGAGTTTATTCTTCCTTTGTTTCTTGTTGAAGTAGAAGTTTTACTTCTACACTTTTTATAGTTGAGCTTTGTTTAATTTGTTTTTAAACTTTTATTTGTTTAACTGTGGTAAAATATAATGTGAATAACTGTCCGTTTCTTACAAACGCGGATTATTGTGGCATTAAAATCATTCAAGCGGTTCCTTTTGAGGATACGATTGATAATAAATGAGCGCAATTAAGATGCTTCAGGCGAACCAGGCGAACAGAGTAGCGTCGGCCACACTGCGCAGGATCGTCTGTGAAGATGATATCAACCTGGCCCTCATCAAAGAACTATGGTTGATCGGTGACCAAATACGTATGTTGTTAAATGACCATATTGGAGGTACCCTCGCACTGCTATTGTTTTAAATAATACTGTATGACATTTCCCTTTAACCAACTTCATCTCTAGAGACCTGGTGGCAACGGCTATTGAGGTAGCCAGGCGGTGTCCGGAAAGTGGATGAGGTACCCCGAGGTTCCGGGGCCTGGTACAATTCTGCCGTCGCAACAAGCCGCTCGTAATCGGCAGTGATGCCAATGCTCATCCCACGAGCTGGGGAGCTCAACAAACTTGGTGAGTCCCTCTTAGATTATTTATTGTGCTGTGTGCAATTAGATGTATCTAACGTAGGGTGTAACTCTACTTTTACTAACGCCAGTTGGGAGGAGTTTTTAGATATCAACCTTAGCAACTCAATAGCGAGTTCACTCGTGAACTGGCGGGTCAAAGACCCTCTTGGCCAAGTCAAGATTCTCCAGAGCTCCTTCTGTTCAAAAAAGACGAATTGGGTGCTTTTCAATGCCTCTATAGCTTTCAAGGCGGACCTATTGGTTAGCAATCCTAAGTCTATCAATGAGATAGAACTTGCTGCCAATCTGATCCAAGGTGTGCTTAATTCATCCTAAAATTCCATGTTGGGACGTCTATAGGGGACGCTCTTACCAACTACAACAAAAGCATTAGACGAGCTAAACGCGATACATGGCGCAGTTAATGTGGTAGCATAGAATCGCTTTCTCTGGCATAAAATATTGGCCAAAGAGTTGTTTAATAGGATATGGCTTATCAAAAGAGCAAATGACAAGAGCTTTTGCTACAAGTCCACTTCCCGGGTTTAAGTATATTTATTTTTATCATATTTTCCACTATATTTGTGAAAAATATAAAATTTTAATGCTCACTTTTTTTTTCTCATCCGAGCAATCTCGACTGTAGCTTTCTTACTTATCCTTAATTATTGTTCGCAGCAGACATCAACATAGTCGCCGTTTCAAACATAGTACTAAATCATATAACGAGTCATCGTTACCATTATTGATGAAATGCGATACGATATTTCCTGTATTTCGAGTTGATCTAAACACATGTATATAAGTAGATAGCTCGATGCACAACTACCTCTCTATTCTATTTCTAATACTACTCAATTATATTGAGATCTACATTAACGTAAAAAATCGAACTGAAAAACCGACAAAGGAAAAAATAAAGTGCAACACATACAAATCCTCGCTCCGTTTTATTTTAATAATTATTGTCGGGGAAAGGTCATGCAAAACAGCATCACCTCGAAACATTGGTGACCCCGACGTGAATTGCCGTTATTTTATGTTTTGGCTCGGTTTCGATTGATTTATTCTGGAAGCTTTCGGTCGGTGATAATTTTCACTGTGTCCGAAGGCAAATGCAGGCACGCATATAATCAGTCTGAGCGCGGTTTTGGTGTTGCGGATCATTGCAAATCTTTGCAATAGTCTCATCTAGCGATATTACAGCAGTCACATATTGGCGCTAAGCACGATTTTGGTAGACCCAGCCCGCCTCAGTCCAGCATATCTGCACATACATACGTATACTATAGTATAGTTCGTTGGAACCGTTAACGAAATTCTTCAGGTGTTAAGCGCCAGCTCAAGGCCTTTAACACTTTCTTAGTTGAAGAACTCGGCACCATTGATAATTTGGATCTACAAGCTGAAGTCAGTTGAAGGCATGAAAATGGATTTCGAGACATTTCAATTCAACCTTGAGAAGTTGGACCTAGATGAGCTTGCAGGCAACGCAAAATCCGACTTTTCATAGCTTTATTGGCAGGCTAAGTCGCAGCTGTCTCGCAAACTTGGCTTTCTAAACAAATCTCGCGATAGCTGTGCAAATTCAACGGCAGTGGGTGACCATCATTTTGGGAATCATAGCACATCGAACCTGCATATTCGACGATCGCGTTTGCCGGAGCTGCAGCTGCCAAAGTTCAGCGGCTCACATGAGGATTGGCCAAATTTCTTAGCAATGTTCAATACCGTGATAGGAAAGAATGAGGATTTGAGTAAGCTCGAAAAATTCCAGCACTTGCTTTCATGTTTAGATGGTGCTGCACTAAGCACAAGAAAATCGCTTGACCCTTCTGACGCGAACTACGATAAGGCGTTAGAATTGCTTCTGTCAAGATTTGAGAACCAACTCTTGCATTTCCAGGTACACATAAGGGCTATATTCGGGCTAGCAAGTGGTGAGTCGGGAGTGGCAAATGGACTGTGTGAGCTTAGCGACGAAATCAACTCGCATCTTCGAGCATTGAGCACAATAGCAAACACCGCGGAACTCGCAGACGGTTTACTTATCCACATCATCAGTCATAAGCTGGACCAACGTACGAGAGAAAAGTGGAAAGAGTCCGTGGCAGCAGACAGACTTCCCAAGTGGACAGATATTTCGAAGTTTCTGGAGAAGAGATGCCATATGATTCAAAACTGGAGAGCGCTATGACCAGCACCCCCAGCCAGAATGTGATCAGATTTTCATCCAAATCAACGCGGATCATGCTTATTGCGTCATCCAATCAGTCGTAAAATTCACGAAGTTCCTTAGCATGTCACCGCACTTGCGTCATAAGAAAGCAAAACGTCTGCACCTGTTTATACCCGCCTACCCAAAGGGTAGAAGGGTATTATGGCTTTGTGCCGACCGAAAATGTATGTAACAGGCAGAAGGAAGCATCTCCGACCCCATAAAGCATATATATTCTTGATCAGCGTCAACAGCCGAGACGATATAGCCATGTCCGTCTGTCCGTCCGTACGTCTGTCCGTCTGTCTGTCTGTCTGTCCGTATGAACACCTAGATCTCATAGACTATAAGAGATAGAGCAACAAATTTTTCGCGACAGTGTGTCTTATTGTTGCACGCAAATCAAGTTTGTTTTAGATTTTTGCCACGCCCCTTCCGCCCACGTAAATCAAAAAACAAATTTCAAGCGTATTTTAAACCTAGAACGTTCAGTTTTGGTGCGCACGATACTAATCACTATCTTAATGATCGCTGAAAATTTGGTTACAATTGTATAAAAACACAGAAGTTAAGAAATTATTTTTATAAGGCGTTACCACGTGCAGCTGCTAGTGCTGCCTAGTTAGTTGCTATGACACTCCGCGATATAATAATGGTGTTCAATAAACCAACTAAATGGCAAGCTTATAATTTCGAACAATGAAAATTTTGATATATTATTTTGGTATTTTTTAGCATATTTTTTAAAGTATTTTCAGTATATTTTTGAAAAATATATTTTGATGGTAAAATTGGGTGGCGGGTATCTCACAATGAGCAAACTCGACTGTAGCTTTCTTACTTGTTTTAAATTGTCTAGGAAAAGGTCATGACTTGCAGCAGAGTAAGTCAGGCCATTGTAGGCATTGCCAATATAACCACCAACCGCTGCTTCACAAGGATGCGATACAGCCATCTAAAACTGCGCAGCAAATAACCACGGCTCAACCGTCAAGCTCAGCCATTCTTGTCACGACTTCAAACAATGCTACGCCTAAAGCCCTGAATCATAAGCCTACGGATTATGTGTTGCCGTAGTTCTTGTAAAGACACCATCTGGAACCTTTATGCCAGGTTGAACATTGTTCGACTCCGCATCGCAACTAAATTTCATCACTACGCGTTTTGCAAATCAACTTCAGCTCAAGCTTCACATATCGAGTATTTCTATTTCGGGCATTGATGAATCTTCACTGTCTGCAGACAATTTGGTTGAAATATCAGCTCAGTCTCACAACAAGGATAACAGCACCTCATTCTCAACAATTGTTACTCGCTCAACAACTGACTATAAATCGCACTTTAATCTGGACGTTGCGGATGGAATATTCCAAAAACATGAAATTGGCTGATCCTTCATTTTTCAAGTCATAGCGCTTCGATTTTTTACTTGGTGCCGGATTATTCTTCGATTTAATGTTGCGTGAGTCAAATCCGTATAGCAAATCACTGGCCAGCGTTTCTGGGAAATCGACAGCTGTACTGGATCTTCCCCGGTTTGGACAGATGACGATGAACTATGTCAGGAACTTTTCGTAGAAGAATGCACTCGTCTACAGAATGGGCATTATTCTGTGCGCCTTCCGGCTAGATCCAATTTTGATGCTTTGGGTAACTCCGCCTTAACGCGCTTCAAGTCATTGGAAGTCAAATTTGAAAGAAACCCATGCATGAAAGATCAATATGCAGCATTCTTACAGGAGTAGATCGATTTGTCCTTGTCATGTGATCATCCAATCATTCCTCATTTATTCTTACCTCATCATTACGTGCAGAAACCCGACAGCACAACGACGAAACTGCGCGTCGTTTTTGATGGCTCCGCAAAGTCATCGACTGGGGTATCCTTGAATGATTTGCTACTAGCGGGGCCGTTCATTCAGCTTAAATGATTCAATATTTAAATTCGTTTCCGTCTCTTCAGGGTCGCTTTACGTGGAGATATTTGCAAGATGTACAGATGCGTTCGCATAGCACATCCAGATGAGTATCAGCAGTGCATCTTGTGGAGAAGCAACCCAGATGAGGTTATACGTTAAACACGGTTACATATGGAATAAAACCTGCTGCATTTCTTGCCATTCACGCAATGCATCAGCTAGCGAATGATGAGGAGGCAAGCTTCTCGCACGCTTCCTAAATCATTCAACGGGAATTTACGTGGGTGACTTAATATCTGGAGGCGATTCTGTAGATGAAGTTCTCAAACTACAAAAATCAAGTCAAGGATCTGCTAATGAGAGGAGGGTTCTCAATTCGCAATGGTGCTCAAATGACCCTGCAGCACTTGACGGCAAATCCGAAGCTGATTGTGAGAAGCTGATTAAATTTCACGACGGATTCGACATCACTATAGCGCTCGGATTAGCATGGGATCCAGCATCAAACGATCTGCTGTTCATCTTTTCTTATATAGCTACCGAGAAACAAGGAGCATTTTGTCTATAATTGCCAAACTTTACGACCCCCTGGAATTGATCGCGCCTGTCGTCGCAAGGATGAAGAAATTCATGTAAGCGCTGTGGAAGAAGCAGCTAAATTGGGACGAGAGTGTCTGCCGCAAGAAGTTTCTGCTTGTGAAGAGCTAACTTCGCAACTATCATTGGTCAGTAGTTTGAGATTTCCACGCTACGCATCCTTTTGTGAAACGGGAAATACTTGCATTTTGTGATGCAATCATGGTCGACTATGGTGCTTGCATATACCTCTCTCTGAGCTTGGCAATTCATATTCCTCGACGCTTCTTTGTTCAAAGTCCAGGGTTGCACCGTTAAAATCGTTAATAATTCCGAAGTTGGAGCTCTCGGCTGCACTACTGCTATCGGAGCTTGTCGCCAACATTGCTAAAACCATTACATTCGAATGCTCATTTCATTGCTGGAGCCATTCAACTGTGACCCTGGCTTGGCTACGAGACACCCCAACTAATTTTAACGTTTTTGTCTCTAATAGGGTCTCACAGATTCAAGACATGACCAAGGGGATGTTTGGCACCACGTTTCAGCGCAAATGAATCCAGCCGATATTCTGTCGCGGGGTCTACACCAAGAAGCTGCTGGATTCGCCTCTTTGGAGTCAAGATCCGGACTTCCTGCAACGCAACAATTCGGCATGGCCGCAAGCAGCCGCATTGCCGATGGATCTACCCAAATGCTGTCGTATTGTTTTTATCTCATCCTCCCAAGTCGATCTCTCATCAAATTGAAAATTTCCGAATGCGTTCGGAAGGCTTCAGCGCGTTTTCGCATTCTTGAATCGCTTCATAAGAATCTGCAAAAAGGATTCGTTCGCAACAAGGGGCCCGCTAGCCGTCGATAACAGTAAGCGTGGATCTAATGTGGTCATCAAGAGTATTCAGATGGTGCATTTTACCGATGCCTACAAGACATTGATCAAGGTCAAGCCACTTGTGGCAAAAAGCGAGTTTCGTTCTTTGATGTCCTTAATAAATGTGAACGGCTTGATGCATGTCGGAGGACGGCTTCAAAACTCATCATTGGACTACGAGGCGAAGCATCCGCTTCTGTTGCCTAAGCGGCACCCAGTCACTGATGCAATTATCATGTTTTATCATCGCAAGTTTCCGCATGCTGTACCCAAGACCTTGCTGGTTGCCTTGAGGTAACGATTCTGGCCAATTGAGGTCCCAAGGATAATTCAGCAGTCGTCAATAAATGCATTCAATGCTTTCGTCTGAGTCCAAAGCTTCGAGGGCACGTCTTCCGTCTGAGCGAGAGTAGCTAAGCCCTGCTTTTACGCAACCGGAGTGGATTTCTATGGGCCATTCTTCTACAAGCCTGATGTCAGGAATAGACCAACCGTCAAGGCTTACATCTACATATTTGTTTGTTTTGCCACCAGGGCAACGAATCTTGAGTTAGTAGAAGACCTTTCAAGAGCATCATTTATAGCATCATTAAAAAATTCGTCAGCCTGCGTGCAAGACCGCATACAATCTGGTCTGATATTGTAACCACCCAAATACACGAGTACTGTGTCGCCCTAGGAATAAACTGGCGTTGCATTCCGCCACGGTCTCCTCACTTTAGCGGACTATGGAAGCCGCGGTCAAGGAGGCGAAGTACCACTTCTATCGCGTTGTTGGAAAATCTACGCTTTTATTCCAGCAGCTTCGTACTCTCGTCTGACAGATCTCTGCAATGTTGAACTCACGACCTCTATGTCAAATTTCATAAAATCCACCTGACCAGGAAGTACTCACTCCTGGTAATTTTCTTTGGGGCAAAGCTAGCGTCACTATCGAGCCTGATGTGACTCATCTGAACGTCGGCCGCCTGAATCGTTGGCAGCACGTTTATGAGTTGCAACAAGCATTTCGGCGAAAGTGGAGCACCAGCTATCTATCGAAGTTACAGGAGCGAGGCAAGTGCCATTCAATGTCACAGTTTTGCCCATCGAGACAACATCTGATGGAAGTCTTCAATTCTCAAGCGAGGATGTTCGCAGCAGACATCAACTTAGTCGCCGTTTCAAACATAGTATTAAATCATGTAACAAGTCAAAGTTACCGCTGTTGATGTAATGCGATACGATATTTCCTATATTTCCAGCTGACCTAAACACATGTATATAAATAGCTAGCTCGCTGCAAAACTACCTCTCCATTCTATTTCTAATACTACTTAATTATATTGAGATCTACATTACGTTCGCCACTCGAACGTAAAAATTCGAACTGAAAAACCGACAAAGGTAAAAATAAAGTGCAACACAAACAATTTCTAGCGCCGTTTAATTTTAATAATTAATGTCCGCGAAAGGTGATGCGAAACATGATCTCCTCGAAACAATTATATTAACTTAATATGCAGGAGTAAAATTATGTCTTTCGTTTATAAATTAAAACACTGTGGTTCATTCCACTTTTGTATATATATGAAGTATTGTAAATGTTTCTTAAATCACCTTATCATAAAAGGTTTTTTCTAACTTTTTCGCAAATCAAATTACAGTTTTATTAAGTCATATTCACTTGACTAATTGTTTCTGGTCTTTAACGTTGCTTCTCGTTAAATTTTCACTTTTTTCTGCGATCACACGCATCTGTCTTCATTCAAGTTTCAAGTCCTTCTCTTTTTCTCACTACCTTATTAGATCATCTGATTCACCCGCTCATCTAGTTCATTCGCTCTTAATTCTATGTTAATTCATTTCTCATACAGCTGTGTTTATTCTTAATTCCTACATTCGGCCATCCTATATTCATAATCGTCCCGCATTATGGACACCCCACATTCATATATTCTGCCACAGTATTTGTCTTCTTAGGACCCTTCTCTTCTCCAAATTTCTCTACCGCATACCGGCCATGCCTTAGCTTTCTTACGACTTTGTATAGACCTAGGTACTTCTTTTAAGCTTTAGTCCCGGGCCAAACTGAGTTATTTTGATAGTAACCAAATCATTAAATTCATACTCTCTCTCGTTCTTTTTATACCCGCCTACCCAAAGGGTAGAAGGGTATTATGGCTTTGTGCCGACCGAAAATGTATGTAACAGGCAGAAGGAAGCATCTCCAACCCCATAAAGTATATATATTCTTTATGTTCTTGATCAGCGTCAATAGCCGAGACGATATATCCATGTCCGTCTGTCCGTCTGTCCGCCCGTATGAACACCTAGATCTCAGAGACTATAAGAGATAGAGCAACAAATTTTTCGCGTCAGTATGTCTTATTGTTGCACGCAGATCAAGTTTGTTATTGATTTTGGCCACGCCCCTTCCGTCCATGCAAATTGAAATAAACTGAATAGCAAGAACGTTCAATTTTGGTACGCACAATACTAATCAGCATATTAATTATCGCGAATTTGGTTACAATCGGATAAACACAGAAGTTATTAAGATATTACTTTTATACGGCGATACCACGTGCAGCTGCTAGTGCTGCCTAGTTAGTTGCTATGACACTCCGCGACATAATAATGGTGTTCAATAAACCAACTAAAGTGCCGGCAAGCTTGTAATTTCGAACAAAGAAAATTTTGATATATTATTTTGGTATATTTTAGTATATATTTTTTAGTATTTTTTCAGTATATTTTTGAAAAATATAATATTTGGATGGTAAAATTGGGTGGCGGGTATCTCACAGTCGACCAAACTCGACTGTTGCTTTCTTACTTGTTTTATTCTTATCATATGCTTTACAATTCTCTAGCTACTCTACGGATTTCGTCCTTCTCTTCCAGCAAATTATTTAGCATATCTTCGTCTAAAATATCTTTGAGTTGTTTGTCTTACTTCCTCATTTCCTCTAAAATTATTTGATTCACGATTCCATGATCAATACTGATGCAACTAGGATCAACAAAAATTTCAGCATGTCTCTGCAAACGATCAATTCGAACCTGTGCTTTTAGTGGGATACTTCAATTCCCATACGAACTTAGACAATACTTCAAATATTACCTAAATATGGTTGTACAACTTTTTGGTTAAGTCCATTCGACCAATGGGGTCAATGTGGTACGTTGTTATCGGCTTATCTCCCTTGCTGATAGCGTTCAAGAATCCTTCCTTACGTCCTGCTTTAGTATCACTCATTATACACTCAAGGCACGATTTAATAATATTTCCAACCTTTTCCGAATCGATTTAACAATGTTTCCAAGCTTATATTTCCGAAGAGCCTGCAGAATAGCCAAAACATCCAACTCATACGATGAATATTTTTCTTCTGCTAGACTAGCTTTGCGGCTCATGTATTCTACTGAGTGAAAATTTTGGTCTTCTGAGTCTCTCTGTAATAACACTGCGCCATAGCCATCAAATTAGTCAATGGTTTAGCGATCACCGCAAAATCCTTGACAAATCTGCGGAAATATGAAGTTAGCCCCAAATAACGCTGAAGCGCCTTCTTAGTTCCAGGTAATGGAAAGTTTTCTACGGCCAAGGTTTTCTCCTTTGATGACTTAATTGTCGAATTTTCAATTATATAATCCAGGAACTGAACCTTACGCATCAAAAATTGACATTTAGCCCACTTTATCTTTAAAACAGATATTCTTGCCAAACACTCTCTTTAGCTCTTCTATGCCCTTTTTCTCGTCAATCGATATTATTATAAGGTCATCCATATACAAAATCAATGTGCTATCTTCAATTCAGGGTCTCAGAACAGCGAAAATGTATCTCATTAATACAGCTGGGGAATTACTGATACCAAATGGAACAAAATAAAACTCATATTGGCGGATCGTGGAAGAACCCGTTACACAAATCTAAAGTCGTGAATACCTTTCCTTTCTGTAGTTTATTTAAGTGTATTCGGATACACTATTTCGAATGATCCCTTCTACCATCCAATCCTGCACTTGCTTATTTACTTTCTCCTGATCAGCTTAGGACAAACGTCTTGGGTTTTGAAAAACTGGAATATCATCAGTGAGTATTATTTTCATCTCTACTGGACTTTTCTCTGGTTTAATTGGTTCATCACCGTTTGTTACACTTAGAACTCTGTCCTTGTCTTCTTTTAGGAAATGTGCAAAGTTTCTATCAAAAATATCCACTGCCATCATCTGCTGTAAAGCTTCCTGAAAATCTGCTTCTTCCGAGCCTAAAGTAATTGCGTCTGTATGGATACCATCATCAACTAGCTTTGACAATTCATTATTCTTGCGACAAAAGATTGCTCCGTTTTACCAATCTTGACGTGCACAAACTCAAAAACATCGTTACTAATAACACCACTATACAGAGTATCAATATCTCGCACTACATGAAAACATATTCTTATTGGAATACGATCCAAGTGTGTGTCAGTTACAAAAGATCCTAAAGTGTAAATCTTCGAATTCCCTATAGAAACGAGCTCTTTAATATCTGGGTTCAACCTGACATGATAGGCTTATTTATATGAATTCTTACGTATGGTACAGATATCACTGCCTGTATCTATAACAGCTGATATTGCCTGTTTACCAATTTGAACATCTTTGAAAACCCTGTTAAACATCGCCTGTGTTAACTGCTGATTGTTAGCCTTCGTTTTCTTTTTTTAGAATTATCTTCTTTGGTAGTCGTAGCATCGCATTGTTTTGCCTATGTCCTGGCTGATGACATTTAAAGCAAACTGGTTCTTTTTTGAAATCTCTAGCAAAATGATCTTTATCTCCGCATTTATAGCATCTAAACTCTTTTTTTCCACTACATAAAGTTTCTGCTTTCTCTTACTTTACTTTTGGTTTATGTTCCATACACACATAAATCTTTGAATGTTTATTCAATTTCTCTTTCAATTCTTTTAAATCAGTTGCTTGATATAGTACCATCTTGTTCTGTTTTGAATCCTGAACACCGTCGATAATGTACTCAATAATGCTCTCTTCATCTATATTAGATTTATTAGTAATATTTTCATTGTATAATAGTATTCTATTAATGATTCATTCTGCTTTTTCTCCCTGGTCTCTAGCTAGTTATGTATCTGTTTGGCTGTCAATTTCACGGTAAACTCCTCTGATAAAGCCTCTTTTAGTGTTGCCCAAGTTGTAAGACCATCTTGGCTATTTACGAACAACTTAGCTGCTCCCTTTAACAATTGTCGCCCATATATTATATAAACTTTTACAACTGGTTCCATTGTAAAGTAGCAACTATACAATCAGCCAATCGGTTACATTACTCTGATTTCTGTCATCAAAATCCGCTAAGGAATCTTGAATAAATTTCAGTGTGTTATTACTGGTGCTACTCTGTTCTCTAAATTATCAGATATAGAATCTTCGTATACAGATTCGATGAGTTTATCTATTCCAAATTGAGATAGCAAACGATTCTGTAACTGCTATTATGTCCTTGGGTTGATGACCCTAACTCTCTAAGCTTATTTTTTAACTCTGCTACTGTTAATTGTGTGATCTCTTCTTGCAGCATTTTCTTACAGTTAACTTAAAAATGTTGTTTTAAACTTAGTTACTTGCAAAAGAATTAATATTTACCTTAATGTGTAAATAAAAATCAATATTAATAACCTACAAATTGATTAAAAATGTGCACTCATCTGCGTGGCAATCACGTCTCTGTTGTTGTCGAGTGCACTCGTCTTTTCTTTTTTTTTTTCGCCTTTAATAAACTAAGCTTGTTAATTTACAAAATGCCCCAAATGTGGCGGAGGCACATAAAATAACACACATAGGAAGACACAGAGTAACTGTTACTAAAGCAACGCCTAAAAAAAACTTGGCTCAATTTTTTTCGATGCCAAGACTTCGGCCACACACGAAACTACTGCCTTAAAAGACCAGTCTGTGGAAAATGCTCAGGTGACCATGAAACAGGATTTAGACTATGTGGGTCAAATCTATGCGACAAATGCGTTTGTGCAAACTGCGGCGAAGGGCTGTAATGTCAGAATTCAGCTCAGTAAAAAGCTCAAATCGACGGCAAGGCTACCAATGAATGGTCTTCCTAATGTTTCTAAAAATCCAACCATAGCCACAGCAACCAATTTAGCTCGCAGGCTGCGGTGAGAAGTGGTTTCTCATATGCAGATGTAACAAGGCCAGGAAGAGAGAGGCACAAAAATACGTCAACAAACCAAGATCGGGAGCGGTCCGTGAAGCTACCGATAATCAACACTTCAGTGACAAATTTCACATACTCGAAAAAGCGATCCATGACATAAACGCAAGAATGGACCAAATGTTCAAGCTGGTACAGGACAATGGAGGCAAACAAAGCCTTTCGTGTCCTAGTGCAGAAACTCATCTCAAAATGATTATCTCATAATTAAAAATCGGATTATGGAACGCACGAGGATTGATCAACAATGTTGATGAGCTTAAGCTTTTCCTTAGTGCCAATGCTATTGACATAATGCTAATAACTGAGACGCATATGCGTTCTGGACAAAAAATATACCTGCCAGGATACGACCAATATTACGCTAACCATCCCAGCGGTACCTCAAAAGCGGTTCTGCAGTGCTCATCCGTACGAGCATATCTCACACTGAAGCTGAGCCCATCTCTTGTATAAACTTACAAGCAGGTAGTATAAATGTGCGGACGACTGTTGGATACATCACTATGTCCTCCCTATATCTTTCCCCCAATATGTCGTGGACCAAAGCTTATTTTAAAGAACTTTTTGCGACATTGGGCAACAAATTCATTGCAGGCGGTGATTTCAACGCAAAACATCAATGGTGGGATAATTTAAGGTCTTGTACTCGCGGAAGACGTCTCCAAGAGGCCATTGTAAGCAGCTCGTGTCAAATCCTTGCTACCGGCGAGCCAACGTTCTTCTCAGATAACACCCGTCTCACCCCAAGTGCCTTAGGCTTCTTCATTGTAAATGGGATTGCGGGGAATAAACCTCTCCATTGAAAGGTCATACGATCTCACGTTTGACCACTTACCAATCATAGCCACACTTCATCACGCTGCCCAATATAAATCTCGAGCTCGGCGTCTTCTTCCCCCAGGTTCATCCGTTGAGTCCTTTAGAGCTGAGTTGGATCGGAAAATTAACCTGAACCTGCAAATCTGTAGTCCGGAAGACATTGATGATGCTGTATCACTGCTAATGAACAATATTAGGCACGCAGCTAGTTACGCCGGTCCGAAGAACACGAACTTGCCTACTCATAATTGGAAAGATCAATGATCGTATTTTGCGAATATATAAAAGACTCTCGTTCGTTTACAAAAAGGTCCTGAAGAGAAATAAGCAGATGCAAACTGATGAACTCCTCGAAACTGCTGGTACTGACGCTTCTTCGAATTACACTTTATGGAAGTTAACAAACCGATACAAAAGGCAAGCCAGCACAAAAGCCCCACTAAAAGATAAAACGGTGGATGGTGTTATTTTAGTCAACAAAAGGCAGAAGTGTTTGCTAACAGCTTAGAGGAAAGATTCAAACCCTTTAATACGACATCCGATGACACCCAAAGCTCAGTCGAAATCTTTTTGGAAACTCCATTCCAAATGGCTCTTCCTGCAAATCCAGTTACATACCAAGAGGTCAAGCTTCAAATAAAGCATCTGAAGACTAAAAAGTTTTTATGGACATCAAGCAAGCTTTTGATCGTGTGTGGCACCCTGGTCTGAAGTACAAACTGAAAAGCCTACTCTCTTCCTCGATGGAAGATCATTCTCAGTCTGCGTTGATGGCGAAATATCCTCACCCAGACCTATTCAAGCTGGAGTCCCGCAAGTATTCTGAGGCCCACGCTGTATTCCTTATTCACATGTGACATGCCAACTTCGGGTTCGGTTTCTTCCGTTGAAGAAGGCGACGTTCTGATTGCCACCCTACGCTGACGACTACTGCGGTGCTAACAAGAGACCGGAGCATTTTCACAGCTACTCGAGCAATGCAAGAGTTTGTCCAGAGCTTCGAAACTTGGACAAAAAACTGGAATATATGCGTCAACTGCAGTAAATGTGCCTGTATTACGTTCACCACTAATGCGCAAAGCTGTCCTGGCATAACACTCCTTGGTACGATGCTGAAGCATGTTCCCTCTCAAAAGTACCTGGGAGTAGTTTTAGACAGGGGGCTACGATTTGGTTCACATACAAAAATGGTCAGACATGCAGTATTGGGGAAAGCCAAAAAAATGGCCTGGCTTCTGTCCCCCAAAAATAAGCTCTCGCTGTCCAACAAAGTGACCATCTATAAGACCATCATAAGTCCCATCTGGAAGTACGCTCTACAAATCTATGGTATTGCGGCAAAGACGCACTTAAATAAATTTAGAGTTGCTCAAGCAAAAATTCTGAGAACAATCTGCGACGCGCCCTGGATATTGAGAGGAACTTAAAAATCCCTAAGTTCGGGGATGCAATGCAAGTTCTGGCCACAAAATACGCAACAAGCTGTCATCCCAACCCCCTGGAAGGAAGCTAAAAATACCTCCAAAAAAGAAGACTCAAAAAGAGTCACCCCCATGATCTTCCCTATAGATTCCTTACTTAATTATAATAAATTAATTAAAATAGAATTTATCGTTGATTATAATTAGACAATTTGAAATACCCACTGTCACTCTGACAAGTGCCTTACCACTCCTTTTGTTACTTACAACTTTATCAAGCTGCCACATAGGTAGCAGAAAACATGTTAAGTAAAATTTGTAAAAACTTTTAATAATAAAGATTTTCTATATGAAAAAAAAACAAGTAAGAAAGCTACAGTCGAGTTTGCTCGACTCTGAGATACTATTAATATTAATAGTAATAATATTATATTTATATTATAGTATAAAAATATACTGAAAAAATACTTAAAAAATATACTAAAAAATACCAAAATAATATATCAACATTTTCTTTGTTCGAAATTATTAGCTTGCATAAATATACAACGGCAATGTCGCAAATAAAGTAACTTGAGCCTGCGCTTCAAGTCTTCCGCTTGAAGGCAGCGTACATACATACGGATGTACATGCATGCATACCTACAGTTATGCTGACCGTGCGTTTCCCAATGCAGCGCTAGCCCACTTATGAATATATACACATATTCATACATGAACATTCCCCTTAGTATATAAGTACATAATTAGAAACATATGTGTTAGATATAAGAATCAGAGCTTGCACGCTCATAGTTTTGAACTTTAATAAAACATTCGGAAAAAGACAATCAATCGGCACAGATGTGCCTCGTTCCTATATATTTTATTTAAATCGTTGGCGCAACATAGCATGGCGAACGTGACATAGGTCCTGGAGGACCTAGGACAGGAGCAGCAGTAATATGAATAACAAGAAGAAACAGAAACAACAAAACAGCAACGTTGGACATCGACAACAGCACCGCTGGGCATTGGAATCAACAACGCTGGATGGATACAAAGCACAAGAAATCTGAGTGAGTTGAGTTTAGTGTTGGTATGGGCAAGCATCGTGGGGGTGTCACAACAAAACTGAAGAAGCGTATAGCCCACTTGAAGTGGTTGTTATACGCACAGCAGACACCACCACCTTGGTCAGTTTTTGGTGCATACGCCACGGTTTTTGGTGCATACGCCACGGAGTCTTTGAAGGCAAACGAATTAGTTTTCGGATAAAAAATCAAAAGGAGAAAAAGGTTACGGACCCGACCGCATATAACACCGCAGAAAAAATACGGTGCAGTAAAGGGGCTCTGGGTACCGAGTCGAGGTGGTCCATCCCCCACCAGTGAATCATGGGAGAACAGGAACCGCCAGAGCGAGTGGAAGCCGAGTTACTGGCGAAGTTTCAACTGCAGCCGAGGATGACGCGAACCCCCCAGGTGGCGGACCGGTATCAGCCCCTCCACGGGTAGCTGGCACGCAGTTCGAGTTTACCATTTCATCATTAGAAAGATCGGGTACGCCAAAGCGTGGCAGAGAAGACAGTAGCCCGAATGAAGGAGCTGCATGAAGAACTTAACTCCAGGTTAGCCGAGAGAGCGGACTACGAAAGTGTGGAACTCACGAAGAGCCCAGAAACCGAACCGGCGCACTCACGAAGGAAGCCAGGAAGCAAGAATGCCGGATCCCAAACATCCCCCGGACAGGTGCGAAATACATCCAACATAGTGGCGGGGGCCAGCGCCAAAACAAGACCTAAGTTACCCGAGGAAAACCGCATCGACCGACAGGAGAGGAAGAAGAAGGAGCGGAGCCCCAGGAAAGCAGTAGCTGAGCCCACAAGGATACAGCCAGATAGCAAGCCACTGCAACGGAAGAGCAGACCGGACGCCATCCTAATCCAGCCAAGCGAGGGCATATCATACAGCGATATCCTGCGCCTGGTCACCAGACGCGGCGATGGAAAGCTCCAGAACGTCAGCGAGCACGTACGCCGTGTGCGTAAAACCGCAGGAGATGGGTTGCTCCTGGAGCTGGACGGCAAATGCAAGAGTGCTATGCAGCAGATGGGAGAGGAAATCGGTACAACACTTGGGAAGCAAGCAAAGGTTAAGGCCATAAGCCAGGAGGTATCTATCGAGATTCGGGACATCGACTGCCTGGCAACCAAGGAGGACATCCTCGCTGCAATCGATCCCCTCTCGGAGGCGAAGCTGGAGATAGGCATTATAAAAACGCTTCGACCTGGATTCGACAGCCTACAAGTAGCGGTAGTGAGCCTCCCGGTTGCGACGGCTACGCGAGTCCTCAAGGAAGGTAAGATAAAGATTGGCTGGACGAGATGCAGAGTCCGCGAAAGAGAACAAAGAAGAAGATGCTACAGGTGCCTCGAGTTTGGGCACATAGCCAGCGCCTGCAAGAGCGAGATCAACAGGACGGACTGCTGTCTGCGATGCGGGCAGAAAGGACACAAGGCAGCAAACTGTCAGACTGTGGCGGACAAAAGGAAGGAAGTCTTGCACCACGCCGGCAGCAAGAGGTGTCCATTGGCAAGAAGGCCACCATCAGCAAAGGCTCTGAAATGCTGAAAATTCTGCAGTTAAATCTAAACCACTGCGCAGCAGCCCATAGCTTGCTCCAACAATCTGTGCGCGAGCTGTCGGTGGATGTGGCACTTCTGAGCGAGCCATACCAGCCGACGCCGGGTGCAAACTACGCGGCAGACCTAACTGGACGAGCAGCGATCTGGATTTGCGACCGTAGGCAGCCCGATCTGGAGGACAGGCGCACTGCAAAAGGCTTTGTGCGGGGAAAATTGGACGACATATGGTTGTACAGCTGCTATCTAGCTCCCAGCCTTCAGCTTTGGGAGTATTCTCAGATTTTGGATGACATCGCCGAGGACGCAAGAGGTAGGCACCGTTTTGTAATTGCAGGAGACTTTAACGCATGGTCGGAGGAATGGGGCAGCGTAACCTCAAACGCTAGAGGGCGAGCGCTACTGGAAGCCTTCGCCTCTCTCGATGTATCACTGTTAAATAGTGGTAGGCAGCACACTATCACCAGAGCTGGCATAGGCTCCATAATCGACTTGACTTTCGTCAGCTGCGCGCTCTGGCCGCAGGCAGAATGGAACGTCAGCGACATCTACACGGCTAGCGATCACAACGCCATACTGGTTAAGCTGAGGAACACCCGGAGCAGAACGCAGCTTGGACTACACACAAGGAACGCCTACAAGGATAAAACCCTGAACCCAACGGAATTTGCTTACTCGTTCGGAGGGCGGGGCCTAGGCAGCAACGCAGAGGACGGCGCAGAAGCCCTAATGGATGCTATCACGGAAGCCTGCAATGCCAGCATGCAGCAGAAGAGGGTTCCAGGACAGCGCAGGGAGCCCGTATACTGGTGGACGGAGGAGATTGCGGAGATCAGGAGAGAGTGCATCAAGGCTAGGCGCGTGCTGCAGCGTTCAAGAGGCCGGCCAGACTTTCAGGTAAGGAGACAGCAGTACTGTGATCGGCGGCGGGATCTCAAGAGGGCTATAAGGAATAGTAAAGGGAGCGATTTCTGGAGCTAAGTGACGACGCGGAGCGGGATGTCTGGGGGCTGGCATACAAGCTGGCGATGAAAAAGTTCAATGCGCTAAACGTGGTCGGGCTCAAAGATGAGGCGAGAATGAGGGTCATTGTGGACGGCCTCTTCACGGGATCGCATTCACCTTTCCAATTGGACGGGGAGCCTATCCAGCAAGACTCCAACGAGGCTCCCCCAGAAGTCTCTATTACGGAGATTGTTAGCGCGGCAGCAAGGATTCAGGACGCCAAAGCCCCAGATCCGGACGCGATCCCGAATAAGGCGTTAAAACTCGCAGTGCATCTTCGGCCGGAGGATTTTGGGGTAGTTTTCAGTCGATGTTTGAGAGAAGGAGTCTTTCCAAATAGATGGAAAATTCAGAATCTGGTGCTGATCCCCAAGCCAGAGAAGCCTCCGGATCTCCCCTCATCGTATAGACCGATCTGCCTCATTGACACAACGGGAAAATTACTGGAGCGGGTAATATGCAACAGGATGGAAGAAGCGATCAAGCAGGCAGGCGACCTCTCACCTAGGCAGTTTGGGTTTCGCAAGGCCCGATCGACGGTGGACGCCATAAAAATCGTAACAGACACTGCGAAGGCGGCCATAGAGGGCAGCAGATGGCGTGGAGGAGGAAAGGAGTACTGCATCATAATGACACTGGACGTCAAAAATGCCTTTAACTCGGCGAGGTGGGATCACACACTGGACGCGCTAAGGAACTTTGGAATCCCAGGATACCTCAGGATACCAGGATACTCAGGATCGTAAGGAGTTACTTCAGTAAAAGGGTGCTACGCTACACAACAACAGAAGGAACGCGGACGTTCAAAGTGGCTGGAGGAGTGCCGCAAGGATCCGTCCTTGGACCACTTCTATGGAACGTGATGTATGATGGCATTCTCCGGCTGCAGCTGCCAACAAACGCAATGGTGGTGGGCTTCGCCGACGATGTGGCTCTAGTAGTTACAGCAAAACATCTAAGTGACGCTGAGAGGCTATGCAGTGAATCGGCTGCGATGATAAAAGATTGGCTCTCATCGATAGGCCTTCAGCTGGCCGAACAGAAAACGGATGCGGTGCTGGTGAGCAGCAGGAAAAGAGTAGAAGTCGCTCAAATTTGCTTGGGTGGTGTCACCATCACCTCTAGACGTGCCATCAGGTATCTGGGAGTGTGGATCGACACAAGACTCAGTTATAGGGAACACCTGAGTATCGTTAGTCGGAAGGCGGCTGGGGTAGGACAAGCCCTCAGCAGGATTATGATGAACACCCGGGGGCCAAAACAAGGAAGACGGATGCTGCTCCAAAATGTGACAAAGGCAAGTATACTATACGGAGCGCCGATTTGGTCACAGGCAATGCAGACGAAATCGTACAGCAGAGGAATACACGCGACGTATAGATTAGGAACTCTGAGAGTCTGCAGCGGCTTCAGAACCATATCGGAGGACGCGGCGCTAGTAATAGCCGGAGTGGTGCCCATAGACATCCTGGCAACGGAAAGAGCAAGTAACTTCAATGACAGTCGCACCCTTCCTCAACCGGAGCGCAGAAACGCCGCACGGGCGAACAGGAGCCAGAGTATCGAGACTTGGAAAGCCAGATGGGACTCATCGTCGAAGGGCCGATGGACCCACCGTCTAATCGGCGACCTAGGGCAGTGGATAAATCGAAGAGGAGGGGCAGTAAATTTCCACCTCACCCAGCTGCTTAGCGGACACGGCTGCTTCAGGAGCTACCTGCATCGGTTTGGTCACGAAAGCGATCCCTACTGCTTGTGGTGCTACCCAGCAGCAGAGGAGACAGCGGAGCATATCGTAACGGACTGTCGACGGTTCAGTGGCGCGAGAATGGAGCTGGAGGAAATCTTTGGAAGGCCAGTAACTGCGAACAATTTCATCAAGAGCATGTTGGAGAGCGAAACTTGCTGGTCGGCGGCTTGCACTTTCGCGGCCAATACAATGACCTTGCTGCGGGCTCTGGAGAGAGAGCGGAGACGAACGGAGGAGGGGACTTAAGAAATCCCGCCTAGGAGCTCGAGAAGCAATACCTCGCGGCGGTTCCACGAGCTTTCTAGGCAAATCCCTTTACAGTCACCCACCTTTTTCTTTTTCTCTTGTAATTTATTTTTGATTATCCCCAGATGCTATAGTTATTTATTGTATATTTTTTATATTGTTACATGAAATAAAAAAAAAAAACCACCTTGGTCAGTTGCACAAACGCTCCAAGAAGAGCTAGACCTAGAGTTGCTAGAGTTCAAACAAGAACGAAAAACTGCCACACAAACTTGCTCAGATTTAAATACACAAATAATAAAAGATGATTAATCAAAAACACATTCGAACAGAACCACCAGCACAAGCACAACCGTTACCAAAACCAACGCGGCGCTTTCCAGCGGACTGCGAGGGACCTCTATACTCGCCCCATTGCGAGTCTACCTGCCGTCCCACGGCAGCACCATCAGCGACAACAGCCAGTGCAGCCAGCACCGGCAACGCCCGCCGTACCAAGGCGGGCCAACAGACGAAGAAGACGCAGCGGACCGGCAGCGCTCCATAGTGCGCACAACGAAAATAATTATATAACTTAATACTTTAACATTATCTTAAATTAAGTAAATACATGTTAAACCTAGCGTTGATAATGACGCTTGGTAGCAGTCTGGCCCGTAAAGCCAGACGATAATTAGGTAGGAAGTTGTAAAAATTAAGTGAATAATTTCAAATTTTAAAATTTAATGTTTTCAAAAAAAAAACTTCTTAAAAATAAGTAACGTAAAATCAAACTACAAAATAAATAACACACACATTGCGTGTCTACATATATAGATGAAAATATATTCACTTAAATAAGCATTTCTTGGGCACTTGCAGCAGAATGCGCAAGTAGCTATGATCAGACCCTTATTTTTTTTTTATAAAAAAAAAAATTATATACAAAAATATAATAAAAACATTCTGCATGGAAATGCAAGTCTCAACTTAAAAAAAATTCTTTTTTTTCTTGAAATTTTAATCGAATAATCAAACCAGACATTCCAATAGATACTGACCTCAACATTTCAAGATGGGTAAAACCCAGTCTAAAGTAGAAAATCCGACGGCAAACGTCGTGAACAAAATAGAAACAGGACATACAGAGCTTTTGAGCTCCATAGAAACTCTATTGCTTGTTATAATAGCAATATTAATGGCTGTGATCCTATATAAACTTTATTCAATGCATCATAAGCAATTGAAGAAGAAATATTTAACAAGATCGGCAGGCCAGGAGCTGGTTTAAACAAGCTGGTTTAAACAGCTACACAATCTTAACAAATTTATATTTCCATTACGCTGATTTGGTTCTGACGACAGTCAGAACTAAACCGAAAGCAATTAAATGAGTTTCATAAGTGAAACACTAAACAAAGACCCTCTATTCATATTAAGAGCTTTAAGTGTATTGAGACAATTTCATACGTTCATAAACGTAAGTGAGTTTGAAACGGCATACATGGATATGCACGAAACATCATTCTCACCTCTCATACACTGCTCTAAGATAGAAAAGGGTATAGTACTAGAAACATTACCCTACGTAAAAGTAGTAGAGGTAATAGAGGATAATCTATATCTGGGACAAATAATAACCATAAAAGTTGGTCTGCACCGCTAAATATATATTGTGAACAACAATATTAATGGAGTGGCAGACAATAAAGTCACAACTCACAGAAATAAAGACGACGTTCGATAAGTCGTACAAGTGCGTAAGTCAAAACAGAGACATCCTAGAAGGAACTCTTAATAGACACGTACAAATATTGGTAGAATGCTTTAATGAAGCACGCCAATTATTAAATAATAATAAGAGGTTGTTGAGAAGGGAACATTTGACCCAGGTATCCACACTCCTAAATAGGTTTCGTGACAACTTGTTGTCTGCTAAACGCAGGCACAATCTAAACCTAACAGTACCAACTATATTTGATATACCAGTAACAATTAATACTGGTCAAACACTATCAGATATAGAGGATACTGAAAGAGAACTTAAGGAAGAAGATCTTCACGATCTCACAATTCCTGCGGTAATAGATTTACCCGCTGAAGTTCCAGAAAATTCTAGTACACCAATCATGACAGACACAGCGGCAGCCTCACGGGATTACGTGCGACAGATTTCGTCCACGATACCTGAATTTGATGGCAAAAAGATGAACTTACACAGGTTCATCACCGCTCTAAAATTGACAAACTTAACAAAAGGCAATCAAGAAGAGTTGGCCGTAGAGGTGATCAAAACTAAGGTTACTGGTCCCTTGGCCTACAAAATTTATAATGCCACGACAATTTCCGGAATAATTAATATTCCGAAGACATCAGTTAAAGGCGAATCGCCTGATGTAATAAAAGCTAAATTACTTAATACACAACAGCGCGGAAAAACCGCAGCTCAATATACGGCTGAAGTCGAAAATCTTCGTAGCTCACTTGAACCGGCCTACATAGACGACGGCCTTGACGTAGATAATGCAGAGAAATTCGCCACGAAAGAGGCAATATCTGCAATGACCAAGAATTGTGAAAACGACAAAATTAAAACAATTCTTGAAGCAGGCAACTTCAGAGACATGAATAGCGTCACTGAAAAATATATACACTGTTGCACTGAAATGACCGGCAACTCTAACACGGTTTTGTTCTATAATAATAGAGGACGAAACAATTTTAGAGGTAATAATAATAGAGGCAGTTACCAGAACAGAGGTAATAGCCAGAATAATTATTACAACAATAATAGAGGCCGAGGTGGTTACCGCGGAGGATATCGTTCACGCGGCGGTAACCAAGGAAACAACAGAGGACGAGGTTCCTACAGTGACAACCAAAACAAAAATAATAATAACCGCAATGCAAGACATATACAGGCGGAAAACCAATCAACCCCCTTAAGCAACCAACAGTAAGGCTTTATAAAATCAATCTCAATTTAAGTATTTTTGTCCGATTTCAAAATATGCGAACATCTTCGCATATTAATCTCCTAGTAGATACAGGTGCAGACATTTCGTTGCTCAAATGCAGCAACAACAATACAAATTTAATAAACAGAAATAATTTAACAAATATATCAGGAATTGGGCAAGGAACAATACAGTCGATAGGTACACTTGATTTGGACATACGTGTTGAATATATATTGATACCGTATGATTTCCATGTAGTGCCAGATGATTTTCCTATACCAGGTGATGGTATAATCGGATTGGATTTCATTAAGAAATACAATTGTATTTTGGAATTCCAAAACGAACAAGACTGGTTCACAATAAGACCCACAACATGTCGACACATTAGTGTCCCAATACTGCACTCACTCGAAGACAAAATAATATTGCCAGCTAGATCTGAAGTTATACGAAAGGTACGACTAACGACTAGTGAGAAATATGCTATAATTCCAAATCAAGAGTTACGCTCTGGAATTATAATAGCGAGCGCTTTAGTAGACTCAAAAAACGCGCTGATTCGCATAATAAATACAAATAATGAAGACGCTATAATTGATAGCGCAAAAATATATTGCGAATCAGTAGACGACTATGAGATCTATGAAGCAGAACAAGAAAATGGTAACAGAGTTGAGGAGGTATTAAAACAATTAAAATTTCCAAATTTGTTTAAAAAGAATTTAACCAAATTATGCACCGAATATAGCGATATTTTTGGTCTCGAAACAGAGACCATATCTGCAAATAACTTTTATAGGCAAAAATTGAGATTGAATGACAAAACGCCTGTATACATCAAGAATTACAGAATGCCAGAAAGCCAAAAACCAGAAATAGAAAAACAGGTCAAGAAACTGATATTGGATGGAATCGTAGAACCATCTATATCAGAATATAACAGCCCACTTCTCTTGGAAGAAGAAAAAAAAAAGAGATGGCGATTGGTAGTTGACTATCGTCAAATTAATAAAAAATTGCTAGCTGATAAATTTCCACTTCCAAGAATAGAAGATATTCTTGATCAATTAGGTCGAGCTAAATATTTCTCATGTCTCGATTTAATGTCTGGATTCCACCAGATTGAACTAGATGAAAAATCTAGAAATCTAACTTCATTTTCTGTAGCCACCGGCTCATATCGTTACACGCGATTACCATTTGGGTTAAAAATAGCCCCTAATTCTCTTCAACGCATGATGACCATTGCATTTTTCAGGCTTACAGCCTGAATCTCGACGTATTGTTGCATTTTGCAATTACTATCGCAGATTTATCCAAAACTTTTCTGATTATTCACGCCACTTAACGAGGCTTTGCAAAAAAAATGTCCAATCCGAATGGACTAAAGATGGTAATAACGCTTTTGAATATTTAAAAAAGGCATTAATGCAGCCAACATTACTTCAGTACCCTGATTTTAGCAAAGAATTTTGCATAACCACAGATGCTAGTAAACAGGCATGTGGAGCGGTACTAACACAAGACCATAACGGTCAACAACTTCCAGTGGCATACGCTTCTCGAACCTTTACACAAGGCGAAAGTAATAAGTCCACTACAGAACAAGAACTAGCAGCAATACACTGGGCAATAAACCATTTTAGACCGTACATTTATGGCAGGCATTTCTTAGTTAAAAGCGATCACCGACCGCTGTCATATTTATTCTCAATGAAGAATCCAAGCTCAAAGTTAACACGAATGAGATTGGACCTTGAGGAATATGATTTTACTGTTGAATACCTTAAGGGGAAAAATAATTATGTCGCAGATGCCTTATCACGAATAAGCATCAAAAATCTAAAAGAAATTAATAGAAACATATTGATGGTCCAAACAAGATCATCAAAAAGACAGGTAGATATCTGGCCAGATACAAAACAAAAATTGCAAAAAGAAAATAATGAGCCCAAAGTCTATGAAGTCATTAATAATAATGACGTAAAGAAATATGTGAGTTTAAAAATTAATAACCTTAAATGCCAGTTCAAACACGGCAAAAGAGTTATCTCACAATTCCCAGTTAACGACTTGTACTCTGAAGAAAAGTTTGACTTAGGTCAATTCTTGACTAGGCTTAATTCAGAAGCCGGGGTACACAAAGTCACTAACGTAAAGTTGTCACCAAGTGAGCATATTTTCGAGTATGTATCACTAAATGAATTTAAAAATATGGGCAATAAAAAGTTGAATATAAAAGTAGCGCTACTATCAAAGGTGACCAACATAGACAAAAAAGACACAAGTCATATTAATGCAATCCTGTCGAAATATCATGACGATCTTATAGAAGGATGCCACACAGGGATTACGCGAACCCTGTTGAAAATTAAAAGATTTTACTATTGGCCCGGAATGAATCAAGTTATAACCAAATATGTGAAAAATTGTGAAAAATGCCAACAGGCAAAAGTGACAACACATACAAGAGCTCCAATGGTAATAACAAATACACCTGACACAGCTTTCAGTACTGTTTTAATAGACACCGTTGGACCATTACCTAGAACAGTAAATGGCAACGAATACGCAGTGACTATAATATGTGACTTAACAAAATATCTAGTTACAATTCCTGTAGCAGATAAAAGTGCAAAAACAGTAGCAATATTCGAGAATTTTGTACTCAAGTACGGTCCTATGAAGACGTTCATAACCGATATGGGTACAGAATACAAGAACACACTAATTAACGACTTGTGCAAGTATATGAAGATAAGTAATATACAATCAACAGCACATCACCACCAGACTTTAGGGACGGTAGAAAGAAGTCATCGAACTTTTAATGAATACATAAGATCATACATTTCGATTGACAAAGATGATTGGGACATATGGCTGAATTACTTCACCTATTGTTTAAACACTACGCCGTCGACAGTACATGAGTATTGTCCGTAAGAACTCGTCTATGGCAGATTGCCAAGACAGTTCATAGAATTTAATAATTTAGGAAAAATAGATCCCATTTACAATATAGAAGATTACGCTAAGGAATTTAAGTATAGATTACAAATAGCTCAACATGGAGCCAAGTTATTAATAGAAAAAGAAAAACAAAAAGAAAAATAGAATACGATAGAAACAGTAAGGAAATAGAAATTAAAATTGGTAGCTTCGTACTTCTAAAAAACGAAACGGGGCAAACGGACCTTACGAGGTAATAAGAATAGAAGATAGAAACAATATTAGGATTAAAAGTAATAGAAATAAAGAACAATTAGTTCACAAAGATAGGTTAAAAATTTTTAACGACTAAAATTTCAATTAAAAAAAAAAAAACAACAATATATAAATTTAATTAAAAACTTATATTTACGAAAAAAATTTTTAGTGCATTTGCATTTAGAATGTTTTGAAAACAATTTTTACTAACACAATTTTTACAAAAGATAAATTACTTAAAAAAACGGTCTGATCAACCAAAAAAAAAAAAATATTAATAATAAAAAATATATATATTAGTAAATAGAAATAAACATTTAAATCGGAATAACTACGCAAATACTGCGTTATTCTTTTAAAAGGGGAGGTGTAGAGTATTCAAATACCTACATTATCATGTTCTATGAATACCTAATAAACGAGCGCATATTGGCGACTCAAGATGTACATGTACATAAATACATGTGCATCATTACATAAAGAACAATGAGCGCAATATAAGCGACTCATAGCATGGGTAACAATGTACATATATATATTGTACATATTTATACATTGAGGTGCCTTCTGCACAACTCATGCCCTAAATCGATTAATGTGAATATATATACATAAATATACAACGGCAATGTCGCAAATAAAGTAATTTGAGCCTGCGCTTCAAGTCTTCCGCTTGAAGGCAGCGTACATACATACGGATGTACATGCATGCATAACTGCAGTTATGCTGACCGCGCGTGTATGTGAATATGTGTATACATATTCATAGATGAACATTCCCCTTAGTACATAAGTACATAATTACAAACATAAGTGTTAAATATAAGAATCAGAGCTTGCACGCTCACAGTTTTGAACTTTAATGAAACATTCGGAAAAAGACAATCAATCGGCACAGATGTGCCTCGCTCCTGTATACAATATTATACTTAAATCGTTGGGGCAACATAACAAAGCTACTCTCGAGTTTGCTCGACTGTGAGATACCCGTCACCCAATTTTATTGAATGGAAGTATAATAAAAAGCGACTATTTTTCAAAAATATACTTGAAAATATACAAAAAATATACCGAAATTAATTTTGTTCTAAATGATTAGCTTGGTAGCACTTCATTATGTTTATTGAACACAATTATTAGGCAGAAGGAAACACCTCAGACCCCATAAAGTATATATATTCTTGATCAGGGTCAACAGCCGAGACGATATAGCCATAGACAGACAGACGTCTGTCTGTCCGTCTGTCAGACAGAGCATTCGGGATATAAAGGTTTCACAGACCACTAAGGCTAATTCATAAATCAGACACGATGCGATGTAACAGTCAAGGATGCCCAATAGAGGCTTTACATTTCTTTATTATTATTCATCGTTGTTAAGGACTATGAAATGCTTCATTATATTTCACAGTCTTTTATTCTAAATATATCGATATAACATTCGTAAACAGAAAGCTCTAATTTCATTGGAACTGTCGGTAATCGTAACATGAATTAATATAGTAACATGAATTAATATACACTTGCGGTTATATGTACGTTTCTTACGAGATCGGGTTTGCAAAAATCAACCGCTACTTGGTTTGTTGTATGCGGCTATGCCGTACTTACTGCAGTGTCCATCGGTGTCGGCAGGCCTATTGAACGATGAAGCTGCAGGGACTAATTTAAATGAGTGCAACAAACTTTTGCACACCCGTCGATATGAATAACTATTCGGATATTAATTGACGTTTGATACTCAATTCATGCGATCTCAACAAAGCATGGAGTGTACATTTCATACGACCTCAATAACGCATAGAGTGTACATTTCATACGATCTCAAGGCATATGGGGTGGGACTTGGTGAACTGGGTCACACCTTACACCACAAGTTTAATTGTAGTCTTTACTAAGGCTACAATAAAAGTTGAAAAAAGTGTGAACTACCAAATATCCTTGGCGTGAAATGTACCCAACTCTTTCCGTTCATATCATCGAGCAAGTATAGAGAATTGCCTATGATCTGTTTCACACCCACTAGAGTAAGTTTAGCATTATAATTTGCAGCCAGGTTGCTAAGTGTGAAATTGCGTTTGACCACTTCTTGCCCTAGTGAAAACTTCCCAGGGCGAGTCCGCAGATCATAGGTGCGACGATTTTCATTCTATACCTGATTCATGGGCTTCTGTATAGCAGAGCGTATCATCTGAAATTCGTTACTTTGCTGCAGAGCAGTTTCGCCTTCTATAAGCTGTCGAAGATTTCTGAGCAGCTTGTAATCGGATCCATGTGTGACCATGTGCTGACCGAAGACAGCGAAATACGGAGAAACTCCAATGGATTGAGGCACATGGTTTCGCAACGCACTATTGATGCTGCTTATATACAGGTTTGGTCAGTGCGTACATAAGAGCAAACCGCGGCATTGATGGAGCAATTCACACGTTCGGTAGCATTTGCCTGTGGCGAATACGCACCCGTGAACATGTGTCCTATGTGGCCTTGCTTAGTACGTGGTAATGTAAATAAAGTCCATTTACAGGCGTTGAAATGGACGTTCGCTGACAACTTGTTTTCCCATGGATTGAAAGAGTTTAGTTGGAACTTTTGATGTTATGCATAACTCGCAGTTGCGAATACAATCACGTACTTCAATTACCATATAGAGCCAGTAAAACTTTCGTTGTATACGATTTAAACATTTACTAATGCCACAATGATCGGATGATGGTGGGTCATGAGCAGCTCTTATTACGCCTGCTCTTAACTCACTCGGTACATACAGCTTCCAACCATTATCAGATTCCTCGGAATTGCTTCGAGGCAATGAGGTGCGGTGATAAATATATTCACCTATTACCTGGAAGTCTGGTAAGGTTGAAGTATTTAATTGTTTTTTCAATTTACGGTATTCGTCGGATTTGAAGGCTTCCGATGACAAATCTATCTCGGGTAGAGTCAGCAAATCGACTTCCTCTATTACCTGCTCAAAGGATCGGGATAAGGCATCTGCCACAACATTCTGGCTTCCTTTGCGTTGTTCAATCGTAAAGGAGTATACCTGTAACTTGAATGACCAGCGTGCTAGTCTTCCAATCAGATCTTTATGGGTCATTAACCAAAGAAGACTTGAATGATCGGACAAATGTACACAAAGTTATCAGCTTTTAAAAAATCAATAAAAAACCGAACGAACTTTTTACTTGTCCTACGACCTGGAAGTCTGGTAAGGTTGATGTCTTAAATTGATCTTTCAATTTACGATATTCGTCGGATTTGAAGGCTTCCGAGGACAAATCTATCTCAGGAGAGTCAGCAAGTTGGCTTCCTCTATTACATGTTAAAAGGATCAGGATAAGGCGTCAGCCACAACATTCTGGCTTCCTCTGCGGTATTCATTCATAAAGGAGTATCCCTGTAACTTGAATGACCAGAGTGCTAGTCTTCCATCAAAGACTTGAATGATCGGTGATTTTGAATTCGTGACCTTCGATGTAAATTCTGAAGAGTTTTACAGCCAGAATGACGGCTAGGCTTTCAAGCTCTGTCGCGGAATAATTCATATTAAAAATGGGGCAGAACAAAGTTTGGTTTTGATATCTTCAAACACTTCTTGAGCTTCTTTGTTCCACTCGTAGGTCTTCCCTCGCAATAATTCCGTTAATGGAAAGGTAATAGTGGAATATTGCGAAATAAATCTATGGTACAACCCCATCATACCGAGAAATCATTTCAATTGTCGCTTTGTTTTGGAAATCGGGAATTTGGACACGGCTCGAATTTTGTCTGGATTGACTTGTAACGTGCCTTCGCCAACAATATATCCTAAATACTCTACTCTTTTCAGACACAATTGACTTTTCTTGCGTAACAACATTGCAACTTCCATACGATGGGTCATATATATCGAAGGAAGGTGACAAAACTAGCACTTCTAAGTAGACTAGGGCATGACATTTGAGTTGGTATGGTATTACCAAATCCATAAGTCTCCACATAGTTTGGGGCGCATTACAAAGACCAAATGGCATTCTGGAAAATTGATAGAGGCCTGTTTGGTATGGTAAAATCGTTTTTCACGGTCACTTCATTAACTTGTCGAGAATCTAGTTGATCTTAATTTGGCTTGTTGAATTTGGCTCATTTCAACGGTGTCTAGGCTATCTACTTCCGTGATCTCATTTAGCATGTACGAGTGTGATAGTGTAATGCCGAAATTTTCCCAGAAGTCCATACCACAGATAATATTCTGTTTTATTGAATAAGAAATTCCAACGATTTATTGATCGAGTTATAGGTGATGGATAAGCAAAAAGTACCATTAACCTTTTAATTTTGGCCATCAGCAGTGCGCACTTCTCCATTTAAGCGACTAAATTTGGTATCGGTAGTTAGAATATATTTTGCTAAATTGCCTCCAATGACACTTTTATTTGCTCCGCCAACAAAGCAAGATATTTGTTGTACAGGATGGTTAATTTAGTAAACGGGCGAATGTCATTTGTTTTGTGAACGATTGATGAGATAACTGATTTTCTGAGCCCATATCGTCTTCTCCAAAATTCACGAATACGTGAAGTGGATCGACAACGCTGACGAATTTTAATGGCAGGTTTAAATGACACCGATTGATGACAGTTAAGCCGAGCCATAGGTGTATAAGCTAGTATATAAAATTCACTTTTGGTCACGTCCGAGGTATTGAGGTTAATAGTTGGTATATTAGAGTACCGTTCCGAGACTATGGGCGGGCCTTCGCCTTCGAGGCTCGACGAACGTCCTGATTCGGACTTTCCGACTTTGATTTGCACCTGTCACAGTTAGGCTTATAAGTGTCGAGAAGACCGCAGCCATAACAAAAAACGTGACGTGATTTTAGGCAATCGTGATAACGATGACCTTCCTCGTTGCAATTCCAACATTTGAATCGTTCTAGCAAATGAATCGCGTTAACGTCTGTCATGCCCTCCTCTTCTTCATCTTCAACCCGTCGGATATTCGACGGACGAGCGGCAAATTTGAAATAAGCGTTAGCATGAAATTCTTCATGTTTGTGGCATTTACGACGTAATGAAGCTAAGGTTGGAGTGGGTATGTGGAGTAATTCAAATTTTAACTCCGGTTTGCGATTCCGTTTTACCATTGTTATTAAGTATATGTCCGTCAGAGGTTCGTGCAATCTATCTGCAATTGTCATAATCGCGTCCAGAAATTCGTCGTAGCTTTCATTAACGCGTTGCTTACGGCGTCGAATGCTATCTTTAATGTCTTCGTTGGTTCGTTGGTCCTTGTATCGTTCAGTCAGATAATTACAAAGGTGAAACCAGCTTTGTCCTACTGACGTTCGGTGGAATCGCCGAAACAATGCCAATGCTTGGCTAATAAATTAAAGGTTCACGAACTGAATGAGACAATCGATGTTACCATTATGACATTGGGATGTTAAGCAATTTACCCTATAGATGAAATCTTCTATCGGAATGCTGTCACCTGAACCAGAGAACGTATTATTCAAATTGGAAATAATATTAGAGATGATGTCGTGCCTATCTACTTGGCGTTAAGGCGCCTGCGGAATATCATTCTCCCATTCATAGTGAGGTTCTTCAGTAGTTTCTGGCAGTGGAGGAGGTGGGAGATTTAAGTTCCGGATTGCCGTATTTAGTTCTTACGAAATAGTAGATCTATATCCTTCCAAAGCATTCGAGATTGATTATCATATTCTTTCTTTTGATAAACTTTCTTAATAAGACGATGTGGTTGCTACATTTCGTGGCTTCAGAGCATTTGCCGTAGCTTGACGTCCATTTCTGAGCACTGAAGCGTTTTGTGCATACGTTTTAGCACCTGGACGGTTTTTGGTATATCACCTGGAGGGGTACGAGTACCACTAGGTCGGGTAGCTCGTGGAGGAGGAATGTTATGCTCAACACTTATTCCTAATCGGGTTTCCAATTGCTCGCGTGTTATATTTTTCCCACAAACGGGATATGATTCGTTGTTGTTTAGCCATGCAGTAAGGCATAAACAATGAAAGTGATGGTTACAGTGTGTCCGGAACGACTTCTCCTTCTTTAAGCATTTCCTTGCAGATTGGACACACCGCTGTTGGAAGTGGATTTTAATCCAAATTTTCTTGGCCTCTGCGTACGAGATATGTATATGCAGTAACGAGATATGCCTATATAATTTGCGTTATAAATTTCCAAATCAACTTTCTTGGGGCTTACTTCTTGAATCTTACATGCATCCCATCTTATGGTCATGAATTAAACTGAATTATTTAAAGTTATATTGAATCTACGTTGAGTATTTTCTCAATTTGAAGAGGGACATGACGGTTATGACTCCATTATGATTAATCTCAAAATTCAAATTGAACGAACTGCATCTGTATTATATGTTTTATTGATTTGAAGAGGGACATGAGAGTAATGATTCCATCATGAACAATCTCAAAACTCAAATTGAAAGAACGTACTTTTATGTTTTTATATAAATAAAAAACACAGAAGTTATTTAGAAATTACTTTTATAAGGCGTTACCACGTGCAACTGCTAGTGCTGCCTAGTTAGTTGCTATGACACTCCGTGACATAATAATGGTGTCCAATAAACCAATTAAAGTGCCGCCTAGTTATTAATTTCGGACAAAGAAAATTTTGATATATTATTTTGGTATTTTTAGTATATTTTTTAAGTATTTTTATACCCGCCTACCCAAAGGGTAGAAGGGTATTATGGCTTTTGCCGACCAAAAATGTATGTAACAGGCAGAAGGAAGCATCTCCAACCCCATAAAGTATATATATTCTTGATCAGCGTCAACAGCCGAGACGATATAGCCATGTCCGTCTGTCCGTCTGTCCGTCCTAGATCTAAGAGACTATAAAAAATAGAGCCACCAAATTTTCGGGACAGTATGCCTTATTGTTACACACAGATCAAGTTTGTTTTTGATTTTGAACACACCCCCATTCCGCCCATGCAAATTGAAAAAAACTGAAATGCAAGCGTCGTTTTAAATCTAGAACGTTCAATTTTGGTACGCACAATACTAATCACCATCTTAATGATCTCTGAAAATTTGGTTACAACCGGATAAAAAACACAGAAGTTATTAAGAAATTGTTTTTATAAGGCGTTACCTGCAACTGCTAGTGCTGCCTAGTTAGTTGCTATGACACTCCGCGACATAATAATGGTGTTCAATAAAACAACTAAAGTGCCGGCAAGCTAATAATTTGTTTTAACCTGCCATTAAAATTCGTCGACGTTGTCGATCCACTTCACGTATTCATGAATTTTGGAGAAGACGATATGGGCTCAGAAAATCAGTTATCTCATCAATCGTTCACAAATCAAATGACATTCGCCCGTTTACTAAATTAACCATCCTGGACAACAAATATCTTGCTTTGTTGGCGGAGCAAATAAAAGTGTCATTGGAGGCAATTTAGCAAAATATATTCTAACTACCAAACTAACTACCAAATTTAGTCGCTTAAATGGAGAAGTGCGCACTGCTGATGGCCAAAAGTAAAAGGTTAATGGTACTTTTTGCTTATCCATCACCTATAACTCGATCAATAAATAGTTGGAATTTCTTATTGTATCTTCAATAAAACAGAATATTATCTGTGGTATGGACTTCTGGGAAAAATTTCGGCATTACACTATCACACTCGTACATGCTAAATGAGATCACGAAAGTAGATAGCCTAGACACCGTTGAAATGAGCCAAATTCAACAAGCGGTAAATTATAAAACTTAGTTTTGTTTTATATAAAAAATAATTCTTTATTTAAATTTGTTCTTTCCCATGGATTTCTTAAGACTGACTTATAATTATTCGACGTTCCCTATTTATTCCTGACCGCTGCTGCCCGCTCGCTGCTGCTGTTGTCGCTGCAGCCGCTGTTGACGTCGCTGCCTTTGTTATCTAATTTTTTGAGTGCTTGGTTGCACCCAAAGTGTCCCACGGTGGTGCCGTTGGAATTTGCTGACTCCATGGCACGTGTAGTTGGTGCACTTGGCCGTTGATTTTGGCCAGTGTGGGAACGGATGTTGCGTAAGGTGCAAACTTAGCTTGCACTTGTCTTTTGGGAACGGATGTTGCGTAAGGTGTTCTTCGTTCTAAACTCTGTTCCTAACTCCTCCCCTTTAAACGCAGACGTCCTCGGATGCGATGTAAAAGTGTTTGGTTGTTGCGACTTCCTCCGTTGCTCTTGTCTTTGGGCTGTTTTCTGGAGTTGTTATTTCTCGAGTTTTTCTGGTGCATTTCTCTCTCAATACTTGAGCTATGCCTGCCATTACTATCAGCATCAGTATTCCAGTCAAAGTGAAGTTTATGGTGGTGGTCGTCTCAATGTCTTCTTTGAGTTCTTCTATGCGGTTGGTGTTATTTATGTCGACCTCCTTCAACATCTGTAACGACAAAATTTCTTCGGTTCTTGCTCCTTCTCTTAGAATCTGGAGCAGTGGTGGCAACGCTTCCGCATAAGATAACTTTTCCATCGTTTTAATTTCCCGTTGTGATTTTTGTTGCTTAATGCAAACGTAAGTGGCTGATGGTCTGTATGTATTACTACTTTAGATTTACCGTAAAGGTACATACGGAGACTTTTGTAAAGCCCACACTATGGCTAACATCTCCTTCTCGTTAGTAGCATATCCTTCTTCTGTTTTAGAAAGCGTTCTCGATATGAAAGTAATGGGTCTGCCTTTTTGTTCCAAAACTGCTCCGATGGCTACGTTTGAGGCATCGGTTGTTAGGTGGAATTCAGTTCCGAAATCTGGGTAGGCTAGGATTACATCTTGTGAGGCAAGAGTGTTTTTTATTTTCTCGAAATTCTATTGTGTCCCTATTGAAGTTATTCAGTACTTTATTCGAAATATTTTTAGAAACTCGACCGTTTTCTCCCCGAAGTAAACTGGTCAATGGTTTGGCTATTTTCGCGTAATCACGAATAAATCTTCTGTAATAGCTTGACATTCCCAAGAAAGAGCGGAGGTCTTTTAAAGTTTTTGGTATCGGAAAATTCTTGATGGCTCGAACTTTATCTTCGTTCGTTTTTACACCCTTGTCTGATATAGTGAACTCAAGGAAATCGACTTCAGTTTTAAAGAATTCGCATTTGTCTTTCTGAATCTTCATATTAGCCTTTGCCAATGTGTCAAATACTTCTTCTAAATCCCTGGCATGTTGTGTTTCGGTTGGACTAAACACGATTATGTCGTCGATATAGACGTAACATTTTTTGGTAATGTGTTCTCTTAAAATATCGTCTAATGCTCTTTGAAAAATAGCAGGGGAATTTTTAAGCCAAATGGCAGTCTGGTGAATTCGAATTTCCCTCCGTTTACAGCAAATGCTGTTTTCTCGATATCTTTTTCGGCTAAGGGTATCTGATGAAAGCCACTTTTAAGGTCGAGTACGGAGAAATATTTATTTTTGCCTAGTTGAGCAAGAATCTCGCCTATCTCTGGTATTGGATATTTATCCGAAATTGTGACTGAATTGAGTTTCCTATAGTCTATGACCATACGATACTTCTTTTTCCTGACGCATCCAGTTTTTTTGGTACTACCCATACTGGTGCGTTATAAGGCGAACGTGAAGGTCTGATAATACCATCACGTAGTAGTTCTTGTATTTGGCTCTCGACTTCATCTTTTAAAGATGCTGGGTAAGGATAGTGTTTGCTATAAACAGGTGTGTCGGAAGAAGTTCTAATGTTTCCGATTACTTTAGTCGTGTACGTGAGTTTTTGTCAGGGTTAGCAAATAATTCTCTATGGTTGTTGATGATATTTTCCATCAATTCTATTTGTCTTTCGTTCATATGTTCTGTTCTAATGTTTATATTATTTACTGCTCTTGTTTTTAATTGATGTATTTTTATACGATAATTTCCTATTGTCATAATGTCGTTTCCTGAATCTACTATTGCTTTTAACTCTTTCATTGTGTTGTTCCCTAAAATAGCGTGAAAAGTTTTTAATGAAGACAACAAAAAAATTTGATTGGATAGTTTTTATTGCCAAATAAGGCAAGATGGGTATGGTGCGTTACTTTGGTGTTTCCTCCTGTCGAAGCTGCATAAAAGGTGTGCTCATTTTGTTTTGGATTTTTGATCAGTTGGGGTTGAATATAATTCTGATCAGAACCGGTATCGATTAGAATGTTGTAATATGTACCGTTCCCCGCATTACAACGAAAGTATGGTAGCGAGGAACCGTTTAGCCTAAAAATGGATATCTGAGGCATCCACGGCATCGCTTTCGCATTCTTGATTGTATGCTTTAGGTAAATATTCAACATCTTCTTCCGCTAATGTAGCTTGGTATGCATATTCATTTACTTCCCTAGTTTGACCATCATCGAATACAACTTCGGGTTTTAGTTCTTCAGTCGTTGTAGTTGCAATATGAAAGTGCTTCTGGAACTTCTGTGGTGGTCCATTGTATTGAATTGGGTGTTTTCCAACCAGATCATTAGCTTGGGGTCTGTTCATGTAATATATATTTCGTGTCCTAACCGACTGATATATGTCCATGGGGACTGGCCTAGGTTGAGGTTTTGGTGCGAATGGCCTTGGTGGAGCTCCAAAATTTGGGTTACCTCCAAAGTTTGGTCTTGGGACAAAAGGTGATTGATAATTCTGATGTTGATTAAATGGTCTTTGGTGGTGGTGGGCCACTGATTGGGTCGGACCATTTGCTGTTGGTTGTTCGGTGGGTGGTATAAACGTGGATCGAAATTTCTCCAGTTGGTGTTGTTATTATTAACTGGTTTCGGAATTGATTTTGCAAAGAAACTACCCTGAACCTGTCTTGGTGGTAATGCGGGTGCCTGGTATTTGAATCTCGCAGTAAACAAATTTCTGTGTTCTTGGTTTTTGACCAACTCGCACAGATGTAACGCGTGACTCAGATCTCTTGGCTCTTTAATAGCCAAAAGTCGAGGCAAATCGCCATTTAGACCCCTAATAAAGGTGTCTAAGGCTTTTTCGCGATAACTTTGCGGTCATGGAGTGTATACTCTCTGGCGCATGCTCTTGGATACTTATTTGATTAAGTATCAATGAAAGTTGATGATACACTGCTTGGTAAAATTCGTTTACCGATAACCATCCCTGTGACAAAGAGAAGAGTTGATACTCTAGGGTTTTCAAATCTCTCTTGTCCGCGAAATGCCCTGTGAGACATTTGGCAATTGCCCTCAAATTCATGGGGGTGTTATAAGATTCCAACACTGTATCTGCTTCTCCTATGACTTTGTTGCGTATGGCCAGTGTAATCAAATAGTAGTTGTAAGTATTTTCTTGACCTTCGTAGATGCTCATAACTCTGTCCACATTTTTCTTCCAAGACCCAAACGTAGTTCTATCCCCAGAAAAATCTCTTATGACTTTTACTACTTCTGGAATCCTATGATTCTCTTCTCCCCTTGGTCTCACTAATGGAATATCTTCTAGCATATTCCTGTTATCCTGTCCCGCTAGTAGTTCGGGGCTAGCTCTAGGGGTGCTCGTGACTGGACGACTTGGTCGACTTGTTGTTGGACGTGGGTTACCCTGAAGACTTAGGCCCGCTAGGGCGTCGGCTATTTCTTCTTGCATGGTTTTTTATTCGGACAACTTATTTAAAAGAATATTCGAGTCGAGAGGACGTGAATCAAATGTAGAGGACAATGTAAATATTAAAAAATTTGTGTTTTAAATGTGTTAAGGTGACTTAAGTATAAATATTTTCAGTGTATTAATAATTCTTTCTTTCTTATTATATTGTTTTCTTAAAGTTATTCGATAAATTTTTCCCTCAAAAAAATATTTTTAAATTTCCCTTTTAAAATTTGCACTTAAAAATTTTTCTTTAATATTTTCTTTTATTAAAATTTTTCCTTTTCACTTTTTCTTTTCTTCTTTACAATCTGTACTTAAAAATTTTTTCTTTATTATTTTCTTTAATTTAAAATCTTTCTTATCAATTTTCCTTTTCTTCTTTAAATTTGCACTTAATTATTTATCAATAAAAACAAATTAGCTTACAATAAAAACAGCATTCCGGCGACTCTCCAGTTTTGGCTTCTTGGATGTCTTCCTTTTCCTCCTGTGGCGGTGCGGCTTAGCGGCGTGGCGACAGGCTACTCGGGATCCTCTGATAGCTCTTTTTTTCACTGTTGTCCGCGAACGGATACGACGGACTTGGTCGGCGGTGGTGTGTACCGGCTCACTAAAGTTGAAAAGTCGAAAGTTCGTCTTTTGCGCGTGTGTGGCTACTTTAGGCACTTTTCTTTGCGCGTTTTTGACGGTTGCGATTGATCGGACTTGGTCGTGTGGTGGCTACTTAAGGCACTCTGTATAATCGCGGCAAACTTTTTGTGACGGGTTTTTTGTTCACTTTGTTCAATTGCGATTTCGACTCGGTCGCGTTGTGGCTATTTGAGGCACTTAGTCAATCACTCTTTCTTCACCTTTGTTTGTTCACTTTAATGGCCGGTCCCTGCTCGGGCGCCAATTATAAAACTTAGTTTTGTTTTATATAAAAAAATAATTCTTTATTTAAATTTGTTCTTTCCCATGGATTTCTTAAGACTGACTTATAATTATTCGACGTTCCCTATTTATTCCTGACCGCTGCTGCCCGCTCGCTGCTGCTGTTGTCGCTGCAGCCGCTGTTGACGTCGCTGCCTTTGTTATCTAATTTTTGAGTGCTTGGTTGCACCCAAAGTGTCCCACGGTGGTGCCGTTGGAATTTGCTGACTCCATGGCACGTGTAGTTGGTGCACTTGGCCGTTGATTTTGGCCAGTGTGGGAACGGATGTTGCGTAAGGTGCAAACTTAGCTTGCACTTGTCTTTTTGGGAACGGATGTTGCGTAAGGTGTTCTTCGTTCTAAACTCTGTTCCTAACTTGTATGCTACTTGATTTGTTGTATGCGGCTATGCCGTACTTACTGCAGTGTCCATCGGTGTCAGCAGGCCTGTTGAACGATGAAGCTGTACAAACAACCTTTTGCACACCCATCAATATGAATAACTATTCGGATATTAATTGACGTTCGATACTTTTTCCATAATAATTAATTAATTACAAGAATGTCAATTATAATACTGCAGAATACTGCGACAATCGAATTTGGGTTGCCCACAAGGAAGCAATGGGACGTAATCTGAGTGAGATGGGGTATCAGTGGATGATGACCTCGTGTTGCAAGAGTTGGTGTATGTATGTGTATGTCAAGTAATAGTGGTGATATGAGGCCCAAGTTGCGCTCGCGATGCTCAAGGACCAAGCAAGACGATGCCGCACTCGTATAGCACGGGGCGTGCGGTGGTGGCTACCGCCTGTTAAAATGTGACTGCAAGTCAGTTTAGGCTGACAATATGCTACCAGCAGTTATCCGTATAATGCAATTGGCACGGTAAAATGACTCTGTTACTGCGTCACGTCTATAGGGTCGAAATATTAATCATAAACCGTCATCTTTACATTGACGATAATCTTTCATATTATATTGAAATGTCACTGTCTGTAACTACGTTGGGATTGTGCTTAATTTATTCTCTAATTCAAGCTCATACACGATAACTATGGATCGTGATGGTTTCTCGCAGTGGTTATTGAAGTTTTTACAAGTATTTATAGGCCGATTGCACTTATTAAATAAGTATTTAACTGGATTTAATGCGGTCGATGTGTTACCTCTTAGAAGAATAGGCTCAAAGTGACCGGAAATATGATCCTTCGATCGAAGCTAACCTAACCGGCCAGCATCGATTGCACTATCGCTTCTCTAATTTCGATAAAGCATAGAGTGTACATTTCATACGATCTCACTAACGCATAGAGTATACATTACATACGATCTCACTAACATTTCATATGATGTCAATAACGCTTAGAATGGGAGTTGATGATCTGGGTCACACCTTACAATCGACTCGGCTGTTGATGACCTAAAAAGGCCAAGATTTGTCTGTCTTGTCGTTAAGGATTGCAGAAAGGATTGGACATGTAATCAATGCTCGAAACGTCACAACAGTTTTCAATCATGAGGAGGCGAATTATAAAGAAACAGTAAGCAGTAATTGCCTTAAGAAAAATATAGAGTGTGAGATGTTACTGGCGAAATAAATTTAAAAAATATGAACAGAGAAGAAGCTCTACAGTAGCTGAAATTTTGAAGAACAAAAAAGAAAGTGGAAGTTCAAGAAATATTACATAACAAGGACATTTTAAAAACAGCGTTAGCCTAACAATTGTGCCCAGATTCAAACAAATTTACATGGATGTCAGTATGAATTGGGTGGGTTGCGAGCTAGCAGACCCATATTTCAATGAGCCCAGCCGAATTGCTATTATAATTGGCGTTGATTTACTTCCTCTAATTATGTTGGGAATAGTAAAAAATTAATGATGTCCGGGTTAAGAGACTGAACTTTGATGGATTGTTGCCGGCAACACAGCTAAATCATAATAGATGAAAAGAGACTCTAGCAACATGGAAACATGGAAACGAATACCATACCATTTCAAAAAATCTTTAGAATGTGGAAAATCTTCAAAAAATTCAGTGCTTTTAAAAAACAAGTAGGAAAGGCTACAGTCAAACTTTGACTGTACGAGGTCATGGATTTTTAGTGTACATGCGCAGCGTTTAATAATGTTATAAAATGTTATGAAAATTATAATAACTATTGGGTAAAACAAGTAAGGAAGCTACTTTCGAGTTTGCTCGACTGTGAGATATCCGTCACTCAATTTTATTGAATGGAAGAATAATAAAAAGCGACCATCAAAAATTTTATATTTTTCAAAAATATACTGGAAAATATACTAAACAAATTTGGTAGCTCTAGCTTTTATAGTCTCTGAGATCTCGATGTTCATACAAACGGACAGACAGAAAGACAGAGAGGGCTATATCGACTCGGCTGTTGATGCTGATCAAGAATATATATAGTTTATGGGGTCGCAGACGCCTCCTTCTGCCTGTAACGCACATTCGGACAAACGCAAAAGGTAATGATCTTTTTAAAATCCATGACCTAAAAATATTTGAAGCTAAGTCACATGGAATCCGTATCCACCAATATTATATAATATCTGTATATTTACTTACATTATAAATATTTGGAGCAATTAAAACAAGTATGAAAGCTACTGTCGAGTGTGCTCGACCGTGAGATACCCGCCGCCCAATTTTACCATCAAAATATTATATTTTTCAAAAATATAGTGAAAAAATACTTAAAATATATACTATAATTATACCAAAATAATATACCAAAATGTTCTTTGTTCGAAATTATTAGCTTGGCGGCACTTTAGTTGGTTTATTGAACACCAATATTATGTCACGGAGTGTCATAGGAATTAACTAGGTGCATCTGCACGTGGTAACGCCTTCTACCCTTTGGGTGGGCGGGTATATAATTTTCGAGTCTCAAATTTGCCCTAGTTGGGTTCGAACCGCCAACATTTGATCAACGCTACGCTACTCAACCAATCACGCCACCATCTCATTTATGAGATAATTCTAATTACGAGTATGTTATTTTAAAATAGTAGTCCAAAAAGTGGATCAACTCTCCACTACTTAACCACCATGTCATTGTGATGAACGTGGGTAAAAATGCATTATGACACAATTCTAATAACACGAAATAATATATAAGATTAAAAAAATAAATGTGATAAAAGAAGTGTGAGCTGAACTGTCCGGTATTTATACTCGGGATCCTTGTTACTTGCTAGTGTATTACTATTTTCGTAGTGAAATTTTTACTATACGTCCGCGATAGGATTCTTCACATGTGGGTCGTACAGCAAACGCTGTATGTTTATAATATATGGATATATATCTAAAAAAAAAAATAATATATAATATATAACAACAAAAATCCACATTTTAGCATCTGTCTTTAACACTGTTATGTATTAATTTTATTACAGGTAAACACAACGTGTAGATTATCGACACAACCTTAAGAAAAACTATTTTAAAAATTTCTGTTTGCCAATATTAAAAACAAAACACACAAATTAATATAACACAAATAAAAATAAAAAAATTGGAAAATAAGACAAAGACCGCTATCTCAAACTTCACTAGAACTACGAAACAGTCCTTTAACAAATTGACCAATACATTAAATTCACCTATGACTAAAACCCCAACTCCCTCTACAATGAGTATTACTCCAGCAAATTTGTCAGGATCCAGTATTTCGGACATGTCATTAGATATTCCAGGTGTCATTAAGTACATCCTCACCTTCGAAGGGATCCCCAAAACCCTTAAAAGATTTATTACGAACCTAGAAACACGATCAAACTACAAGAGGACAACTTTTGTTAAGAGCTATTAAGAACAAGATTTAATTTAGCGCTAGTGAGATACTTTATCAGTTAGTATTGAATTTAATATAATAAAATACGTTTAAGTATATTATAAGCCAGCCCATCAACTAAATAGTGAAACACTTTTATTGTTCTGACTGTTTAATAATTTTTTTATTTAATCAACCGATAGAACCGCACTCTCTCGTTGTCTGCAAGCGAATAAAACGATTACTCTATAACATGCATGTGGGAGGCAACAAAGACAGAGTACCAAGAGAACAATAATAGAGCGCGTTCTCTCTTATATGATCCTCTTAATTTCATCACTCTCCACATACACACAACTTTGTATAAGTGTGAATTTGTATTTTCAACAGGCCACCTCAAAAATCACACTGATACAAATTGATTAAAAATTTAATGAAATGAAAAATTACTTTCAGACGAGTGCGTGCTTTTTCTACTGGTTGTATTCTTATTCTTTTCTTTTTCTCCGGGTCTACTTTTATTGAGCCAGAATTTGCTGCAAAGAATTGGGGAAACCCAGTAAAACCCAATTAGTTCAATCAAATAAAAATTTAACAAGATTCACTTAAATAAACATAGTAATAGTTAGACTAGTAATTGTTTTGATTTGATTATGGTTATATACATATATATAAAGATTCAGACTTCATATAAAAATTAATTTCCTCATTTAGATTATTTTCATCATTTAAGATTCAGTTAGATATACATAGTAATGATTAGACTAGTAATTGTTTTGATTTGATTATGGTTATATATATATAAAAGATTCAGACTTTATATAAAAATTCATTTTTCTCATTCAGATTGTTTTCATCATTCAAGATTCGGTTAGCCCCAGTTGGTCTCGCAGTGCAGTGAATCTAGCAGTTGGTAATGGCTTTGTCAAAATATCAGCCAATTGTAAATCTGTGGAAGGATACTTAACACAAATTAGTTTGTTTTCAATTTGTTCTCTGGTAAAATGATATTTGATATCTATGTGCTTAGTTCTCTTGTGGCAAGTGGGATTATTGGCTATACTTATACAACCTTGGTTATCCTCGAAAATAACTATTGGACCATTTAATTCTAATTTCATTTCATTTGTTAATGATTTTAGCCATAATACTTCCCTTACTCCTTCGAATAAGGCTATATATTCAGCTACGGTAGATAAAGCAGCAACAGATTTTTGTTTCATAGTACTCCAGCAAATTGAACAATGTTCAAACATTTTAAATATATACCCTGTAGTACTTCTTCTGTCAGTCTCATTTCCAGCCCAATCAGAATCAACATACCCCATAAGAATTTTATTTACTTTCAAATTCCTTTTAAATGATAACTTTAAATTGACAGTTCCTTTTAGATATCTTGAAATTCTTTTAAGACATTGCCATAATTTTCTATTATTGTAGTTAGTATATCGACTGAAGATACTTATCGATGTACTTAAATCCGGTCGTGTACATAACATTACGTACATTAAACAACCAAAAAAATTCCTACATGGTGCTTCATATGACTCTACCCCTTGGAAAGCCTCATAATTTATTTTGCTTGGAAAAGGAGTCCTAACTGGATTACAATCTTCCATATTGAATTTTTTTTAAAACATTTTTAATATATTGACTGAGACAAATTTGATAATTTTTGCTTTCAATTTTTATGCCAATAAAATATCGTATTTTATTTAGATCGGTCATTTGAAACATATAATGTATATTTTAAATTTAGACATTCTTTCGGAATCAGTAGTAGAAATTATTATATCGTCGACATATAAGAGTACATATATATTTTTATGTATATCTCGTTCATCTAGAATATATATCTGTCTACTTCTAGACTCCGAAATCCAAAATTTTGTAGTGCACTTTCAAATATCTTATACCAGCATCTTGCAGCTTGTTTTAGACCAAAAATGGCTTTATTAAGTTTATATACTTTATTTCCATCATACTGGATTAAACCTTTTGGAATCTTCACATAAATTTCATCTTTTAGTGATCCATTTAAAATAGCTGTTTTGACATCCAACTGATGGATCAATAAATTATATTGATTTGAAAAAGCTAAAAGATATCGAAAACTAGAAAATCGTGCAACTGGTGCAAAAGTCTCATCATAATCCATCATATATTCTTGGGTGAATCCCTGGCTACCAATCTTGCCTTATATAAATTACCATTTTCATCGTTGTACTAAAAACCCACTTGCAATCTACTATGTTTTTATCCTTAGGCATTTGGACTAAGCACCATGTATTATTTACAAATGAGAATTCAGTTCGTCTTTAATGGCATCCTCCCACAAGGTTCTGTCATCACGAGTTTTAATCTCTTCATATGTATTGGGAATATCATTTAAACACATTTGGGTATTCATCAGACACTTTTCTAAAAATCTATATCATAACTTTGGTTTATCTTTAATTCTCTCACTGCGTCTAATTTGTTATTGATTTTTATTTTCTTTTATCTTATTACCAGTTTCAGCCACTGGATCGGTATTCTCGAGACAAGTGGAATTTTCATTAGATTTTCATCAGACTTTGAATCCGTAGATTCACAATTTTCCTACAATGGAAAATTCGACTCTTCATTCTCTTCAATTAGAGAATCACTGTATGGGTCAAAACATCATGTTTTCCCACAGAGTCATTTTCATTTGAAGTCACCGATTTCATGTTTATTTCATCCACCACTACATCTCTAGCTGTCATAAATTTTCTCGAGTTCTCGTTCCACAACTTATAGCCATTTGGCTAATATCCGACAAGTATAGTTTTGATCGATTTCTTGTCAATTTTTCGCTTTCGCACGTTATTTAGTGCATATACTGACGAGTCAAATATCTTTAGATATTTCAATACTGGCTTCTTTTTATGCCACATCTCAAATGGTGTTTTTCTTATATTTTTTAAAGCTCTACTTGGGGGCCTGTTAATTAAATATCTTGCTGTCAAAACAGCTTCACCCCAAAAACTTTTATTTAGTTTAGTACAGGTTATCATAGAGCCAGCTTTTCCAGTGATTGTTCTCCGCTGCAACACCGTACAAAATTGCTGTTTATAATAGGCCAAAATTGAGACAAAAGACGAAGGAGACCTGCAATACATGTTTCGACGTTCTAACAATTTTTTGAGGCCCTCTAATAATGGCTCATTTAATAACATTGAACAAGTTAACCAACTGCCAATTTTGCATAACAAAGAAGAATATATAAATTTTCAAGCACCAGCCTTACAGGACTGACGGAGTACCTAAAAACTTATAAATGTAAATATGGATCCAGTCCACCTTTCATCTTAATTAATTCACCATTTGGCAGAAAGCTCGGATTTTTAATTGATACAGGAGCGTTCAATTAATTTTTAGACGCTAAAATCGTTTCCTTGGAACAGAGAAGCGCAGTTTGCACTAAGTCATTCATTAAAATGGTATTGAAAGAAATCGAAATAACACAGAAGGTAGAGTACACAGCTTTCACAGAATTTCAAACAATCAATACATTTTCATTTATGTTATTTTCCTCTTTTGGTTGGAAAGTGTAGAAAAAGCTTACACTAACACGGTAACACTGAGCATTTAACTGTGGAAGAAAAAAGCCAACTTAAACAATTATATATATTTTCAATATCCCATTTTCCACGACAGGAACAACAGGAAATAAACGAACAAATTGTAAAATGCTAGAGCAGAATATTATAAAGGCAAGTCAGTCACCAAAGAGTTCACCCGTATGGATAGTTCCCAAGAAATCTGAAACGGGGAACATACATAAGTGGAGACTAGTTATTGATTACAGAAAACTGAATGAGAAAACAATAAAAGATAGACACCCATTCCTAATATCAATGAAATACTAGATAATATAGGCAGAGCTAAATACTTTTCAACGCTAGATTTAGCTAGTGGTTATCACCAAATGCAAATGGAGCCGAAAGATATTCCGAAAAAAGACTTCAGGGGCACTATGGGCAGCCATAGTTGGCACTATGAATTTATAAGGATGCTATTTGGTGTTCACCAAATGCCCTATCAACTTTTCCGAGGGTAATGAATCTAATGTATTGTATGTAATGGGTGAATCTTAAAGGAAGATGTTGTCTATTTTACTTAAACGACATTATTGTTTTCTCCAGTTCTTTACAGGAACACATATCAAACCTGAAACAAGATAAACGACACGAACCTCAAACTACAAATCTACTACAGAAAATCCAAAATTTAATAAAACAAGTAGGAACGGCTGCAGACAAGCTTTGACTGTACGAGGTCCTGGATTTTAGGTGTAGATGCGGAAGTTAGAGCATTCTTGAAACGCAGCTTTTAATAAAGTTATAAAATTATGAAAATTATAAATATATATAATTATTGGGATATTATACTGTGAAATACCCGTCGCCCAATTTTACTTTTTTTTATAGACTTTGCTTTTATTTATTGCATGTTCCCATTTTCGAGATAAGAATAAGTGTATCAAATATTATACTATAACCTAACTAGCAGTCATGTAGACTTTCGCTGATTATGTTTGCGTTGCACTTTACTTTTTCCCTTGTCGGTTTTTCAGTTCGATTTAATATACTTGCTTGGTATTAGAAATAGAATAGAGAGAGAGAGTTGTGCAGCGAGCTGGCTATTTATATATATTTTATGTCTAGATCAGCTGGAAGTACTGGAAATGTCGTATCGCATTACATTAACAGTTGTAACGATGACTCGTTACATGATTTAATACTATGTTTGAAACGGCTACTAAGTTAATGTCTGCTTCGAACAACCCTTGCGAGGGGATTTGGGTGGGCAGAGAGTTCTCATTGTGGGACGCTTTTTGCTTGTTTATTTCATCCTTTACTGCGAGAATGCCGAAGTGGAGGCTGCTGGCTTTCAGTTTTAGGTGTAGTTTCTTGCATTCGATATGTTTACGCCATGTTAGACGTCTGTCGAGGTGGATGCCGAGATACGTTACTTCATTGACTTGGGGAATCAGGCAGAGCGGAGGGCAAGTTTGTTTGTTAAGAGTAAACGTTATGTGTTTACACTTTTGATACGCCAGTCAGATAGCCACTTCTCGACTACCATGAGGTGTTTGGCAAGTTGGGTGTTTGCACGGACTGGGCATCTGGAGCGGCTAAGGATCGCAGTGTCGTCAGCAGTGGATGATGTTAGTCGGTCACTCGTGGGAATATCCGCTGTGTAAAGGACGAATAGAGTTGGCCCAAGTGCACTACCTTGTGGGACTCCAGCTTCGATAGTGTAGTTGTCGGATATTTTTGAGTTGCACCTCACTGCGAAGGCTCTGTTGTAGAGGTAAGATTCAAGGAGTTTATGAGTGTACCCAAGGCAAGTGTGTTTTAATTTTATGCATAAGACCTTTGAGCCAGACGCGGTCGAATCTTGAGATACATCAAGGAATATTCTTTATATATTCTCTAAGCTCGAAGGCTGTGCAAATCTGATGTTATTCTGTTAACTTCCTCGATAGTTGCGTGTTTTTCTCTGAAGCCAAATTGATGGGCTGGGATAATGTTGTGAGCTCCCATATATGGTATTATGCGCGTTAGAAGGCATTTTCCGAATAGTTTCGACAGACATGATAATAAAATTATTGGTCTGTAAAATGAGGAAATCTTGTGATCATTTCCGTGCTTCGGCATCATTATAATAATTGATTATTTCCATTTACTTGGGTAGTAGACGAGACTTATGATTCCATTGAAAAGCTTACATATGACCCCAACAGTACAGTACGGAAGTTCCATTATTATTTTTGTAGTTATTTGGTCACCGCCTGGAGCCTTTTTGGTTTTAGATCCCTAATGATTTTTTTAATTTCGTTCGACCGAAATGAAATTAGCGTAGATTCCGTTTTAGAGTGGATTTGCAGAAGACGCCTCTGAGATGTAAGGCAAATGTTTCGGCTCTGTCTTTGTCGGTGCGGGCGCAGCAACCTGAAGAATTTCTTATTGGAGTGACGATTTCAGTCGGAGAGCTTAGATTTGTGTGAGCCCTTTACAAGATATGCTTTGTACTAGTTGACGAGAGTTTTTCAATATATTTTAGTTGTGCATTTTCAGCATCTTGCTTCAGAGCCCGGTTTAGTTAGCGGGTGGCTTCAGTAAGACGTTGCTTTGAGCAAGGCGACCTGCTGGCTTGCCAAGCCCGTCGCAGATGCCTTTTTTCCAGAACCAGCAGAACCAGCTTCAATTTGCAGACTGGTTTTGAACGTCTTAATTTCCCCATCTTTCCGTTTTGGTGTTGAGATCCTGACTGCTGTGACGAGTACCTCTTCCAGAGCGGTGGTAGAGTAGTCGATGTCCGCTTCGATATTTAGTTGAGGAGTTTGCTCAATGTGGGAACTCACATACTTTCTGTATTTCAGCCAATTAGTGTGGTGCGACGTCAGCCTATAGGGGATGGTCCGTAATTTCTGAGCTTCGAAGAAGGGTTAACAACAAAGGCGAGTGGTCGGATGAGAGATCCGGTAAGGCCATGGCGCTTATTAGATCGAGTGGGATGTTTTTTGTCAGCGCGAAAACAATTAGATCTGGGATCTTTCTGGGTGCTGCAGGCCAATATGGCCTGATTTACGGGGGCGCGTGGCCAACATCTAAAATAAACTTCAGCTGCCTACCGACTTTTTACATGTTGTCTACAAATTTGGTAGTGCTAGCTTTTATAGTCCCTGAGATCTCGATGTTCATACAGAGAGAAGGACTGACGGACAGACAGACTATATCGACTCGGCTGTTGATGCTGGATCAAGAATATATTTAATTTGTGGGGTCGCAGACGCCTCCTTCTGCTTCTTACGCACATTCGGACAAGCGCAAAAGGTCATGATTTTTTAAAATCCATGACCCAAAATATAAATCAAGAACTATAAATCAAGAGCAAAAAAGTCGAAAATTTTTTTAAATAAATAATTCTATTTCTAAACAAAATGATGAGGAAAACAAAAAATATAAACTGCTTGTACTTATAACAAGTACCAATTCTAATATTGACCTCACAATTGTGCATTTAAATAATATAGCAGAAGGCATGATACTGACTAAATTAAATATTGTTCCTAAATTAAAATTAAATACTTACAAAATTAAAGAAAATTATTGAATTTATCAAGAAACAAAAATACAAAATTAACAAGAAAGCTACTGTCGAGTTTGCTCGATTGCGAGATACCCGCTGCCCAATTTTACCATCAAAATATTATATTTTTCAAAAATATACTGAAAAAATACTAAAAAAATATACTAAAATTATACCAAAATAATATGCATACCAAAATTTTCTTTGTTCGAAATTATTAGCTTGGCGTCACTTTAGTTGGTTTATTGAACACCATTATTATGTCACGGAGTGTTATAGCAATTAACTATGTCACGGAGTGTCATAGCAATTAACTAGGTGCAACTAACTGCACGTGGTAACGCCTTATAAAAGTAATTTCTTAATAACTTTTGTGTTTTATATCCGATTGTAACCAAATTTTCAGAGATAATTAAGATGGTCATTAGTATTGTGGGTACCAAATTTGTTCTAGGTTTCTAGGTTTAAAACGGCGCTTGCAATTCAGTTTTTTCAATTTGCATGGGCGGTAATTGGCGTGGCCAAAATCAAAAACAAACTTGATCTGCGTGCACTAATAAGACACACTATCCCGAAAATTTGATTGCTCTATCTCTTATAGTCTCTGTTCATACGGGCAGAAAGACGGACAGACATGGCTATATCGTCTCGGCTGTTGACGCTGATCCAGAATATATATACTTTATGGGGTTGGAGATAATACCCTTCTACCCTTTGGGTAGGCGGATATAAAAATAAAGAACAAATATTTGAAATGTTATCCTTAAGCTCTGCAATCGAGAAAAATATAATTTTTATAACTAAATTACCGATAGTAACACTGTATAGTTACCGGTTAATAAGAGTAGTTCCAATACCATTAAATAATACCGAAATTGTAATATCACACATATGCAAACCTTGCAATCCTATATAGCTGCATGAGCATTATGTTCATCATAGGAATTGCAGTACTGTGCTTTACGAAGAGGAAGACGTTCTATATTCCAGCAAACATCGCAATCGTACCGTGCACACAGGATGGAATTCAGTCAGCAGTTCAGCATTCTTATGATTCTAAGAAAATGACATACAAATAAACACAACTGGAGCATTAGCTCAATAGTGTAAGTATATTTTTGTAATAAACGGCAGTCCAGTCTGTATTCGCAAGCAAACGCTATGAGTTGGTGTTTCATTATTTCAAGAGCATTTATATTTCCAATCCTAAATTAATTTCAATAAAATCTACGTGGAGCTCTACTATAACTCTTGCCTATATAGTCTTAGAGTAACTGAAGTGCGATGATGCTGTAACCAGACTTACAGGGCCGTCAGTATACCGGAGTTAACGATCAGTCCTTTTGGGAAGAACAGATGAAGTGCACCGGTTGAATCATGGCACCGGGTCAAAGAGACTAAGACTCAATCTAATCTCTCCGACAATCTATTCGGCTTACCATTGAGAGTAAATAAGTATCGATGCTCTTCCGGAAAACGAAAAAAAAGAATAAGTATACCATGTAGTAACAAGAAAGATCGTTAGTGCCAGAAATATTTACCCTCTAAATAATTAATTGTAATCTATACAATATTATTGCTTTTCAAGCTTATTTACTGCGAGTGATTGCAAAGTTTTTTTTCCAGGTTAATAAAGTCTGAATTTTATCTCTTTTCGAAATGTACGTCCGATTTTGAAAGAAAACTCTTTTCTCTTACATATTGTGAAGGGTTGTATTTATGCATATCGTACAAATTGTCCGACCAATATATAATATTTCGCAATTGAAAAGGGTGCAGAAGTGGCAAACGGTTAGTTCGTTGCCATTCAGGTCGCCATTCAAGTCATACAATCTAGTATGGTCTTTTCCGGAAATATTCTGTTGAAAAGTAGGGCATCCATAGAAACGAGTCCGCGAATACTTTTGCAAATTTGGATGTCAATCTTAAAAAGAATGTGCAAAATATTATCTCACAAAATGTTATATTGAGCTATTCAAGTAAATTCGTCACTCGACGGCAAAACTCGTAATAGTTATGCACCTTTCCAGGAAGGACTACATTCTAATGTTAGGAAACCACATGCAATAATGCTTCGGATAGTGAGCAGTGGCACATCAAAGTATCGGGAATTGGAAAGTGCTTGGATGTGTTAGCGCACAGTTGTTATTCGAAAACGATTAATACCACCCTTATACTTGTTCGTACAGAATAACTCCAAAAAGGCACTAAAACGCTGATGGTCTTCGTCAAGAAATAACTATGAATGACCAATATGATTAATTTATCCTACATCTACGGGCACTATTCGATATAACCTAACCTAAACTTAGGATTTTTGAAAGTTGCTCAGGCATGAATATAAGTCCTAAATATTAAGCCACAAATGTCAATTGATGGATTGTAAATGATTTATTCTTACAAATCCTAGGTCATATATTCTAACAGATGATCTGACGTAGGCCCCCTGTCGATGTATTATCGCCAGCATGTCCTAATCTTATGTTTATTTATGGTGTTTCTCCTTATCTTTTTATACCCGCCCAAAGGGTTGAAGGGTATTATGGCTTTGTGCCGACCAAAAATGTATGTAACAGGCAGAAGGAAGCATCTCCAACCCCATAAAGTATATATATTCTTGATCAGCATCAACAGCCGAGACGATATAGCCATGTCCGTCTGTCCGTCCGTAGACCTAGATCTCAGAGACTATAAGAGATAGAGCAACAAATTTTTCGCGACAGTATGTCTTATTGTTGCACGCAGATCAAGTTTGTTTTTGATTTTGGCCACACCCCTCCCGACCCCGTAAATCGAATAAAACCGCATTGCGAGCGTCGTTTTAAACCTAGAACCTAGAACAATTTTGGTACGCACAGTACTAATCACCATATTAATGATCTCTGCGAATTTGGTTACAATCGGATAAAAAACACAGAAGTTATTAAGATATTACTTTTATAAGGCATTACCACGTGCAACTGCTAGTGCTGCCTAGTTAGTTGCTATGACACTCCGCGACATAATAATGGTGTTCAATAAACCAACTAAAGTGCCGCCAAGCTAATAACTTCGAACAAAGAAAATTTTGATATATTTTGGTATTTTTTAGTATATTTTTTTTTTGATATTTTTTCTGTATATTTTTGAAAAATATAATATTTTGATGGTAAAATTGGGCGGCGGGTATCTCACGGTCGAGCACACTCGACAGTAGCTTTCATACCTTTATTTTTTTTAATTTTATGTAATTTTAGAATCTGAGCAGCTTCTTCAGAAATTATTGTGGCTTGTAAACCAATATGAATCAATGGTCTCAGCTGCTCGAGCAAACCGTTTTTTGTTTTTTATGTAAACTATTGCTGTCGCCAAGAATGTTTGCTCTGTGGATACGCACGTGTTTACCTTTTTCTTGCTATCAATATGAAGCATTGTATTATACGATCCTTTGCAAATGTTGCAAGTGTCTTTAGCCTTACAAGTTGTCTTAAACATCTAACACATATTTTTGCTATTTTAATCAAATCTTTTTTAGAGTTAATTTTCTTAAATTTGATGCAAAACGGGAAATTGTGCCCTGTTGTTTCGCAAATTAGACACCATAAAACTTTGGTTTATTCTTTATTTGGCTTTTTAACAGCAGATTTGTCTTTATTTTACCATGTATTTTGGTAGCTAAGTATTTGGTCTAGAAATACTAAAACGCCTGTAAGCTCTTGAATTTCTTTAGTTTTTTTTGTGTGATTCTCATATGCTGCCAATGTCTCTTTATTAAATTTACATTTATTAAATTTAATATCGGGTCCGACTTTTCGATTTAATTGATCTGAAAAAATTTTTCCATGGTGAGTAATTCCCAAGTGGCTTCATAGTTTTCTGCATCTGTTAGTAATAATCATCTGTTAGTAATTGAGCAACCGTGTTTTTGGCATAGCCTCGTAAGGAGGCCTTTAATTTTATTCCATAGCCTTTTAAGTTTCTGGCTTCTTAATGAAAATAATTTTTAAGAAACGTTTCCAAGGCCTGAATGTTTTCTTTTTATTTTAGCTCAGTTTGTGAAATAATTGATTTAACTACAAACGGAACGTTAGGAAAGAGCCTGAAGCTCTTCTGAAGATTAGATTTTATTTGGGTCACTAATAATCTCAAAGATCTGTGTCCGCCTTTCTAAATAATTTATTATTTTATCGGACAACATTGTATTTAATTTAAAGTTTTTTATAAAATATTAAATTGCCTGTTAGTTGACTATAGAGAGATTTTTTTTTGTATTACTCACTAAGTACTACTTTGAAGATGTTGATGGTGCTCTGGTGATGCTGCTCCGGCGATGCTACTCCGGCGATGCTGCTCCGGCGATGCTGCGTTGCAGTGATGCTCCGGCGATGCTTGACGTTGTAATGAAGAATAATATCCTATGTCTGTATTCTGCTTGATCGTGAGCACATTTAACCCTTTTTTTATTTATGGCTTTATGCTGTTTAAACAATTTTTAGCCTTTATTTTTGAACTGTTGGTACAATATAAGAATTGTTTATTTATATTTGCCGAACATCGAATGAGGTTCGGTTGGTACTGTGTTCATTTATGTATAGAGGTCAAGTGAGAACCCGGCGAGGATCCTAGGATGTATATGCCTTTGATGACTTAAGATAAGACACCTTGTCGCCTTAAAAGCGTCAGAGTTAGATTACACAAGCTGTCATCTTAGAAGCAGGAGCGTTACAAGCAGCGGAATTAGATTTAGACACGCTGTTGCCTTACAAGCAGCAGCGTTAGATTTAAGGGATGATTAGATTAAGGGATGAAATTTTCTCAGCCACTTTCGAGTACAACTGTGCTACTATAGTTTAAAAAATACTACAGAGCAAGCGTTTCTTTGGCTAACCAAATCTAGCTGTGAGTCGAAGCACAGCACGGTCAACCAGGAGATCTAAAAAAAAACGCATCCAACGGGTTAAGCTAAAGAGAAAGAAAAGAAACTCCAAACGAAATTCTGTAGAAAAAAACACTGGAGAAAACCAATTATCAGCAAAGGGAGCGTTGTCAGCTAATGAGAATTTAGCAGTAAAATTCACTACCACCCATACATTGTTGGAGGAAATTGGAGTCGTCGACCATCAATTTTTTAATCAGAAAATATATAATGACACCATGACAAGCAGTAGAACCTATAAAGATTCCTTAATAAAGTTGAAAGCAAAGCTGTGGCAAACGATGAACCTACGCCAGAAGACAGCATTAATAAGGAAATGTAACATGATCATCTTCAGGAGAACAAATTCATCATCACGTAAGGCAGCACATAAGTGAAGTGTATGCCTGCCTAGCAACCAAGAAGATCTTTGACCTCAAATTAGAAGCGCAAACTAGAGGAGCGTTATGAAAAATTTGCCTTTGACATCGACGAAATAGATAGATAGAATAGATGAATTAGAGTGCCAAGTTATTTTAGTATCCATGAAATTGGATAGAAAAATAAGTGACTTGCCAGAAATTAAAGAAGAAGAAGAAGTTCCACAGCTGCCAAAAGTGCATCTTCCTAATTTTAATGGAAGTCCCAAAGAGTGGTCAATGTTCTTCGAGCTGTTTTCTGAGGTTATTTACATCAAGAAAGATATCAGCGATACTAGGAACTATCTTAAATCAAGCCTCTAAAGAGAAGCCAAAATGGTCGTCAGCCACTTATTGATTGGATTAGCTGCTAGCTACAACGCACCGTGGGAGCAAATATGCAAGCGCTAGGAAAATAAGCCCAACATATTAGCTAGCTATGTAAATCAGCTGTTGGATATGGAATTGCTGCAAAATAATGATGCAGCCAGTATCAATGACCGTACAAATTATGTTATTAAGTCAAATTGTCATATTCGTACGAAAAAAAACATAAAGCATTTAAATGTTTTGTTATTATGTGTTGTACAAAAACACACTTTTAAAAATGTTTGAAAAAATTTCGGGTCTCAAATTTGCCCGAGTTGGGTTCAAACCGCCGACATCCGATAAGCGCTCCGATATTCAACCAATCACGCCACCATCTCATTTTGATGACTGTAGGTCAAAATGGACTATGAGACAATATTAAAAAATATGAGCTGAACTTTTCGGTATTTGAACTCGGGACTCTTGCTACTTGATAGTGTATTACTATTTTGCTAGTGTATATTACTATTTATTCTTCCATGTTTATTGTCCGTGCCACGATTGTTCACATTTGGGTCGAACAACAAACGCTCAATGTCTATAATTATGGCAGTGAATGTGTTTTTAGTGGTTTAGAGAGGTGGAAATGGGCGTGGCCAAGAACTAAAATAAACTTCATCTGTCTACGGAGTTTCTACATGTTGTTTCCAAATTTAGTAACTCTAGTTTCAATAGTCTTTGAGATCTCGATGTTCTTACAGACAGACAGGCAGAAAGACAGACAGATGGACAGACAGGCAGGGCTATATCAACTCGGCTGTTGATGACCTAAAAGGCCAAGTTTCTAATAATGTTTTATTTGCTCAGATTTTGCCATTTCGAAAAATCTTTAGAGTTTGGAAAATCTTCTAAAAATTAAGTGCCTTTATAACAAAATATTTGAAGCTAAGTCACATGGAATCCGTAAGCACTATTGGCCAAAGGAAATACTATATGCCATATCAAACAGTTATCAGACCAAACATACTAAACAATACTAAATTAAGAGTGCTTTTCGATGCTTCAGTGAAAACTTCTAACATATAAAAAATCATTGATGTGATGTTAGTCGGACCTACACTACAAAAGGATATATTCGAAATTTTAGTCAAGTGGCGACAATGGATGACATCTGACGTAGAGAAAATGTATTGTCGGATTAGAGTTGCCAAAGACGACTCACGAATACGAGTATCAATACATCCTGTGGAGAGACGATTCAAAATTTCCAATTAGAAGTTGACTATGATAATATACTTATAATATATGCAACTTAGCTGCACCATTTTTGGCAATTCATTGTATGCAGGAATTAGCAAATTAATAATGCCAAAGGAACAACCAATTGATGATGGTAATCAAGGAAGATTCCAACATGGATTATCTTATCACTGTGTGCGACTCAATAGATTACTGCATCATCATGCAAACAGAAATTAGGAACATCATGGAAAAACTGTCATGCATTTGCGAAAATTACTGCCAAATGATGACAGCATATTTACTGAAATTCAAAATGGTGACTCAACTGAAAAATTACAACAAACAAGTACGAGTCAGTCAAAACACTTGGCCGATAAGGGGACCGCAAAAAGGGTGTCTTTAAATTTTTTTTTATTGCCAAAAATTAGTGGGTAATTTTATATCAATTGGCGAGACTCTATGTAACATATTATATAGTTATTATTATATTATATAGTCGAAAGAGCTGGTGGTAGCGGCATCCAGTAATTAAAATAAAAATTCGTGTGCAGTGACTTGAATGTTAAGAGAAAATATACATAATTAAGAGAGAGAAGGATAGATGAAGAGGGACAGACGAAAAGATTTAAAGAAGACCCAATAGCCTATATTGCAATATCTCCTTACCTGAAATGGTAGACGGCTGAACTGGTAGACGGCTGTTGTCGCCGCCTTTATGCGCTGTGCAGGAGTTACACCAGCGCTTGCCCACCCTATATTGATCACCTTCATGTTAACCCAGTAATCCCTATTGGTAGTTACGGCTTTTCTACTACGTTATCCCTAGAATGCCTTCAAAAAGAAGTCAGAGCAGATCGTTACGAATTAGGATTGTCTCCATTACATTCGTTTCTTTGAATATTTTCTACAAAAAGAAGTCAGAGCAGATCGTTACGAATTTGGATTGTCTCCATTACATGCCTATATTCGATTCTTTGAATATTTTCTTCACGTTTTCTATAAACTTAAAACCAGACAATGGTAAATAAGAGGCGAAGAAAATAAAGAACTATTTCAGAGAAGGAAAAAAAATTCAGTCCTAGCCTAGTTCATCTTATTGAAGAAGAAAAAAAAAACCAAAAGGGACGTAAAAAGTCTACACTGCCTAAATGATAAGCTTGGGAAATCCTAAAACGCAAGCATGGAGTGATTCTCAGATTACGCTAGCTAGGATAGAGATCAAGCGTAGCAAATATAAATTTGTTAAAACTTGAGTACCCGAAATAAACAATAAATTGCCTCATGTCTAATAGAGATACGTGAAATCAGCATACAATCCAGGAGATGTCGCCTCAAGAGGAATCTCTCCTAAATTCCTGATGGCATGCAACATATGGTGGAATGGACCCGATTGGTTGACAGAACAGTGAAGTCTGTGCCCGCAATTTGAAGATTATTACCTAATTCCAATACTCACAATGTTTTCATCACTTAATAAGCTATAAAGTGTAATGGCTTATGTATTAGGCTTCATAGCAAACCTCACCTTCGATGACTTGAATGATGCCAAATTACAACAGGTAGATTTTGATGAAGAAATTAATTTGACAAACGCTTGAAAAACTGTGGAAACTAAGCGTAAATTGCAATCACTCAACACCTTTCTGTAAGGAGATGGAGTGTTACGCGTGTGAGGTCGTCTTCAAAAGACGTATGACGTATAGCACCCAATTATAGTTGGAAATTTTACTTGGCTGATAATACACAAGGTACTCGAAAAAGAAGGCAAGAATAGGCACTTTATTCCGCCGGCAAGCCCCCATATGAGAGAAATATGGGAAGCTGAAGTAAAGCCGCTAAAACACCACCTCAAACGGGTTATCGTTGATAAAATCTTTACATTTGAGGAATTTAAAACAATTGAAGCACTAGCACTAGAATAATTCACGCCACTTAGTTACCGAATAGTGACACGGATGGGGACGACATTTTGCCACCAGGTGGAAAGACCACTTATTGGAACCCCAGAACACTGATAAAAATCGTAAAAGTGCATCCTTGAATAGATGGAGATACGTTCAGCAAATTAGAATTCTTGAGAAAATGGAAGAATACTTGGCGTCACTGCAACAACGATCGAAATGACGAAAAGAAAAGCCAAACCACAAGGAAGGTCAACGTGTCTAATTAAAACAAGAAAATAGATCAAAAACTCATGGGCAATCTTGGAAATGTAAAAGTAGTCTCCTCAAGATGGCAAATTTTATTATACTACAACATGCAAGTTTATTTTGAAGTTTTAAGAATTGGCAAGAAATTGGGTGAATTCAAAGAATACTGTACAACAGTGATCTGCACTGTAAAGTTGAAAATAAGCAACATACAAGAGAAAAACAAAATACAGACACCACATCACCAAATTGTTTTAAAGAATTCAGTGGAAATACAACGACTACAAGAAATGATCTCCATCGTCTAAATGTACCCATCGAGGTTGTGGTATTTCAATGAACTTATATCGTTAGGATTAATAATATTAATCGTTTTAATTGCCATCTACATAATGAAAAGGAGACACCAGAGGCAATAATTGCTGGCAGTCTCATTTTCTGGAAATCCGGCGAGGATCGTAAGATGGCTGCGTGGGTCTTGAACACATTTCAAGTATATGCATTTGATGACGTTACACACTATGTCGTCTTACAAGCGCCAGAGTTAGATTACTGATTAGAGGTCACTCTTAGAAACAGGACGCATTACAAGCGGCAGCTTTAGATTTAGGGTCAGAGTATATAAAACCTGGCTCAGCCAAATAAAGATCAGTATTGAATCTAGGAGTATATACTCAACAGTAGTTTTGGTATATTCTTAGTTATTAGGTTTAGCTGTTGTGATATAATATTTGGTAATTCGAATTGGTTGACAATTGTGACTACAATTAATTTCGACTCTCGACTGTATTTTTAGATTTCCTTTTTATACCTTATGTAGAAATTTTACAAAAATTTGTATATGTAATGTAGATTATCGTAGTGAATGTTTACATACCTGTACATTGATGTAAGATGTTGGCGGCAGTCTTACCATTAATAAATCGTCTGTCTTACATTCTTCTATTAGAAACCCATCAATGCCTACACAATACTGTAAAGGTTTATGGCGGGCTTGATCAGCCTCACACTGAATAAAGAAAAGGGTATCCATAGCATCACCCTCGAGTGGCTTTACATTACAAAAGGTACCTATAGGGCCGGTGTTCTTGTCCAATGTAATACTGGTGGTTCCTTGATATATGACAGCTTGCTTATTTCTATGATTAGCTTCAATATTTAAATATATAGTAATTCTGCGGAATATCTTTTTCGTATCGTAAATTAGTCTGCTAGATGTTCCAACTACATCATAGTCTACGGTCCATATCCACTTATAAATTTTTTTGGTTTTGCATTTAAGGCATTGACCTTTCAGGTGAATCGGTAATAGATCGGAAAATTTATTTGCATTACAGTTAGTCACGCATACAATATTTATGTCGATATACCGAAGCGGAGACGACAAAAATACTACGTTTTGAATAGCAACAGCCGTGCGAAGATGATCAAATGTAGATCGTATTTGTAAAGTTATACGCAGAGATTGTTCGTTAGGTTGACTATACGCTGGTATGGCGATGCGCCTACCTATATTTAAATAAAAAAAAAATAAATAATATATAAAATAATCAATTTGTCAAAACTACTGAGATACCCGCTACCCATTGACCTGGTGCAGTGCACATTCCCAAATTCTGTATTAAGACTTTAATTATCTTGGAAGTTAAAAATTGAACCATTGCGAAATTTAACGATTAGAAATTCAAATATTTCTAACTATTAATTCATTTTTCGATTATCAGAAGACTGCGAACAAATTTTAAAGCAGACACTCAGATGGATATGTAGTACCTCAGTGCCATAATTTCATGGCTGTTTGCATTGATAAATAATGATTAGATGTACACAAGTACTATTCAGTGTCACAAATTAGAAATGTAAATATTTCTGTTATTTCATTTTTCAATTATCAGAAGACTATGAAAAAACTTTTAAGCAGACACTCAGATGGATAGGTAGTAGGACAGTGCTATATTTTCATGGCTGAATGAATTGATGTACAAAAGTACTTAACAGTGTCACAAACTCTACCTTTTGCCAAATTGTCAGTCAACGCTTAGTTATACTACACTTCGGCAATATGAGAAGCGGGTATAATAAAAAACAGCAATTTATAATTTACTTGTTCCCATATTTGTCTTGCATGTTTTGTATACTTGAAATATAATAGCCTGACATGACCAATAATACAGGAGTTGTTGAATTGAATTCTCTGGCAAAGAAAGATCACGACTTGGGTTAGCATGAAAATAAATTGTCTTTCCCCTGAAAACTTTACGATGTTGACCTCCTCTTATGGCTGCATATACGCGTTGAGAGGCAAGAACAAGGTAACACTGAAAATAGACAATAATTATTACAACCAAAGAAGCCAAACCAATACGTACCCTTTCCACAAGAGGAGTCCGTCGTCCGACAACTCTAGCGTTAAGTCGAACCATTACCATTCGATTTAATGGAGATTGCAAACTAAGTTTTAACCGATAGCGCCCAAGTTTAAGTTCGGGTTTAAGTGAACCACCCAAAAACTCTAAAAGGTCTAATTTAATTCATTAGCTTTCAATGAAAATGGTGTGTTTAATGATATGAGCTTACGGCTTTCAGTACTGTCATGGAGTGTCCAATAATATTGTATAAAGTTATCCATAGGACAGCGTCGTTGAAATACTGCTCGGAGAACAATTACTTCAGAAGTCTCATAATGTAATGGCCTACTTGCATCGTGGCATCGAGGTATGTCAAAAAGGGGCTCACAACGTATCTTTTCTTCTAAATGGATATACATATAACTTAAAGATCTAGTCTCGTACGCCGATAGCCCATTTAATGCTATTGTTACAGAGATATTATGATATCCACTTTTGTAGAACTTAACTCGTGAAGCGTGATAAAAACATTTCTGATAAGGAAGAGGTTTTTCATGCAAAATATTATAAAAGCCAAGAGTTTTTTTTAGGCTACTTGTACTATACCACAGAAGTTGTTCGCGAACTTCTGTACTATTAGTTTGGAAAAAGTCCACTAACCGTCGCTCATTTATATTCACTTTCGTAGTAAACCAAATATCTTCTAGACGCTCTAAAGTTATTATTATATATGCAGTTTGGTTGAAATTGAACTGGTTACAAAAAATATTGAGACTGTCGAAAATTGCGTGACTTTGTACTTGTGCAGTGCACATAAAAAAAGTATTTGAATTATATTCATATCCAAACCAGGTATACTTTACCAAAAATATATTATTGCCTTTGTGCATAAATGTAAAAGGCATCTAAGATCATACTTTCATGTAATGTTAGGGATTACAAGTACATCCACCTACCACATCCACTAGATTAAGTTATGGAGAATAAAAATAAAATTATAATCAGAAATTTATTGAAAGAAGCTTAATACATATTTCTTTTATTATGGTTTATTTTCTTGACAAATAAAAAAATTCGGTTATTAAAGTTCGCATATGTTGAAATATTGCATAATTTTTATGATATAATTTAATTTGATTGTTCAGCTACACGCTTAACCAGGCAGCAAACACAGCTGAAAAATAAGTCAAAGTGACTGCTGAGAGCGCATCCTAAATGCTCTTATTTTGTCGTTTACTCTTTGGAGATTGCAATAGTCGCATTGGATCACTCCAGCTCATGATCTGACAAAACATTCTTCGTTGTTCTATCGTTGCATTCACATGTATTTTGTAGTTTTCGACGCGAGCAAAGCATATTTGCTTGCCGACTTGTCAATAAAGAACAAACTCTAAACCTAAAGTCAATTTGTTTATTTTGTGAAGGCTGATGCCACGGTGCTAGCGAAAACTCTCGTTCTAGCCGCAACATTGACGTAAATTAATTTATCGAACATTATTAACTTTAATTATCCACGACTACCCAAAGGGTAGACTTTGTGCCGACCGAAAATGTATGTAAAAGGCAGAAGGAAGCATCTCCGACCCCGCAAAGTATATACAATATATTCTTGGTCAGCGTCAACTGCCTGTCCATCTGTCCATCTGTCCTTATGAATTCCTAGATCTCAGAGACTATAAGAGCTAAAATAAACAAATTTTCAGGAGCGTATGTCTTATTTTTATGCTCTGATTAAGTTTTTTTTAGATTTTTAGATCGAAAATAACCGAATTGCAAGCGTCATTTTAAACCTAGAACGTTAAATTTTGGTACGCACAATCATCTTAATGATCTCTAAAAATTTGGTTACAATCGGATAAAAAAAACGGAAGTTATTAAAGAATTACTTTTATAAGGCATATAATAAGGTGCACCTGCACCTTGTTATTTGCAAAGTCACTCAGTGACTCAGTGACAAAATAATGGTGTTCAATAAACCTAATAAAGTGCCGCGAAGCTAATAATTTTGAACAAAGAAAATTGTAGTATTTTATGCGGTATATTTTTCAGTATATTTTTGAAAAATATAATATTTCGATTGTAAAATTGGGTGGAGGGTATCTCACAGTCGAGCAAACTCGACAGTAGATTTCTTACTTGTTTTACATAACTTGAATTGTCGGAAAAATATCGGTAAACTTTTAGGAAATTACGTACTAATTGTTAACTTTTGTTCCCTTGCTCAGTTGTCTGCTTGACTCTTTAACTAAGTTATTCTGTTTCGGCATATCAGCAGTTAGTAATGAATTTATTACTGTAAATTATAAAATTATAAATTGTAAATTTGCATACAGATGAAACGACATATAGCACGTGTTTGGTTCTCTACCAAATAGTCCGATCAACGCAAGCAATGAAGCTCTTAAAAGATTGGATCGATACAAGTAGGCAGTCGGTGACTATTGACGATTACTTGTCGATTTGTCTAAAAACATTATGACTACACTGTCCGATCGTCATCTGTGCTAAAGAATGATGTTATGGTGTAATTTACTGTTATTTCTGTAAATTACTTCTTCATCCCTTTCAAAATAGTTTCGATTTCCTTGCTGAGTAGTTTGAATATAATATATATTATATATAATTCAGTAAGTTAAGATAATAACGACCATTTATTTGCAAAGCAATAATTCAATATCTTTTATAAACATTGCTTTCAAAAACCGAAGCAGGAATTTGGAAAAATTCATTTCTTTATACATAGGGTACAAGTGTATTATAACTTTGTGCCAACCGAAAATGTATATAACAAGCGGAAAGCATCTTCGACTCCATAAAATATATACATTCTTGATCAGCGTCAGTATATTGTGGAATACTTTTGGTAAATTTTTATACCCAAAGGGTAAAAGGATATTATGGCTTTGTGCCGACCGAAAATGTATGTAACAGGCAGAAGGAAGCATATCCGACCTCATAAAGTATATATATTTTTGATATTCTTGATAGCCATGTCCGTCTGTCCGTATGAACACCTAGATCTCAGAGACTATAAGAGATAGAGCAACAAATTTTTCGCGATAGTATGTCTTATTGTTGCACGTAGAACAAGTTTGTTTTTGATTTTGGCCACGGCCACTTCCGCTCCCGTAAATCTAATAAAAACGAATTACAGGCGTCATTTTAATCCTAGAATGTTCAATTTTGGTTATAATCGAAAAAAACACAGAAGTTATTAAGAAATTACTTTACCACGTGCAGCTGCACCTAGTTAATTGCTATGACACTCCGTAACATATTTAATTACTATGACAATCCGTGACATAATAATGGTGTTCAATAAACCAACTAAAGTGACGCCAAGCTAATAATTTCGAACAAAGAAAAGTTTGGTATACATATTATTTTGGTATAATTTTAGTATATTTTTTTAGTATTTTTTCAGTATATTTTTGAAAAATATAATATTTTGATGGTAAAATTGGGCGGTGGGTATCTCACGGTCGAGCACACTCGACAGTAGCTTTCATACTTGTTTTTTATATATGTTGAAATATTTTGTAGTGTGTTTTCGATAAATTTTGTTTTTAGATTGTCTCGTATTTTGTGTAGAGCAAACTCTACTGCAGTTTTCTACTAGTTGTTTATGTTTTTGGTTAATTAGGAGAAACTTATATTTTTGTTTTCTTTATTGTTATTCTTTATTATATTTATTTACCAGGAAAAATTGAATCATAGCAAAATATATTTTTACTTTTTTACACTCGGTCGATTTAACTGTGTTCGAATTGATTTTCTTGCTCTAGCAACCTTGTATTAATTAATCTTCCATCATTAACTAATTACAAGATGAGAGTAACCAGTATACGGAATCTAGATATTAAATTAAGATATATAGTACAAGAAATTACTAACTTTGCTGTATTTCAAAAAAACTAAAATCTATTGCTAATGTCATTTACAACAGTATAAAAGGATAGGGAAGAAGTAGCCAAATATATTGACTTAAATTTTGGCATTAAAAATCGGAACTTTTTGTTAGAAATAATTCTGACAAAAATAGAATAGATAGTAACAACACTGAAACAAATTAAAAACAAGTAAGAAAGCTACAGTCGAGTTTGCTCGACTGTGAGAAACCCGCCACCCAATTTTACCAGCCAAATATTATATTTTTCAAAACATACAGAAAAAATACTTAAAAAAATATACTAAAAAATACCAAAATAATATATCAACATTTTCTTTGTTAGAAATTATTAGTTTGCCAGCACTTTAGTGTGTTTATTGAACACCATTATTATATCGCGGAGTGTCATAGCAACTAACTAGGCAGTACTAGCAGTTGCACGTGGTAACGCCTTATAAAAGTAATTTCTTAATAACTTCTGTGTTTTTTATCCGATTGTAACCAAATTCGCAGAGATCATTAAGATGGTGATTAGTACTGTGCGTACCAAAATTGAACGTTCTAGGTTTAAAACGACGCTTGCAATTCTTTTTTTTTCAATTTGCATGGGCTGAAGGGGGCGTGGCCAAAATCAAAAACAAACTTGATCTGCGTGCAACAATAAGACATACTGTCCCGAAAATTAGGTTGCTCGATCTCTTATAGTCTCTGAGATCTAGGTGTTCATACGGACGGACAGACGGACATGGCTATATCGTTTCGGCTGTTGACGCTGATCAAGAATATATATACTTTATGGGGTCGGATATGCTTCCTTCTGCCTGTTACATACATTTTCGGTCGGCACAAAGCCATAATACCCTTCTACCCTTTGGGTAGGCGGGTATAACCAGTAAGAAAGTTACTGGCGAGGTTGCTCGATTGTGAGATACGCGCCACCCATTTTTACAATAAAAATATTATATTTTTCAAAAAAATACTGAAAAATATACCAAATAAAATATACAAAAAATATACCATTTTCTTTAATTGGTTTATTGAATACCATTATTATGTCACGGAGTGACATAGCAACTAACCAGGTGCAGCTGCACCTTATTACGCCTTATAAAAGTAATTCTTTGATAACTTCTGTGTGTTTTATCCGATTGTAGCCAAGTTTTTAGAAATCATTAAGATGGTGATTAGTATTGTGTGTGACAAAACTGAATGGTCGATCTTCAACACTACGCTTGATGTGTGTGCAACAATAACACACTCCAGCGACAAATTTGTTGTTGGAAGGACATCGAAAACTGTTAAACAGCATTGGAGCTATTTACTTCTCAACAATGAAGCAATTTCGTGATGCAGCCGAGTCTTACTTTATGAACAGAGGGCGGTTGAATGCACACAAGACAGTTATTCGTCCAAATAGCGGAAACTTCGATCAAGAGCAGTACAACGATGTCAAACCACAAAAGGCAAAGGAGGCCTTGAAGTTTTACAACTGCCGAGAGTTGGGTAACAAAAATATGCGATGTACCAAATGCAACAAGTTTCACGTGACAACTGCTGCTTGTCCAGCTGCTAATGTAAGCCGATTGGGAGCTACAAATCAAAATAAGCTATTTACCAGGAGAGTCTGCGTGGGGTTACACAATTAAAGCGCAATATAGAGGCTTTTCCGTTGGTTCATGGATACTCACTGAAGCGATAATTGTTGATTTGAACATTGATGGAAAATTAATTACAGCTGAAGTATATGTAGCAGATGACAATCTTTTGGAAGAGGACATTCTGTTGGGACAGGATGTAATCATTAGTGCTCAACTAGCGCTGAACTATGAGTCAGGCGAAACACATGTTAAAAGGGCAATCCATCAGCTGATTGATCTTGTAAGTGTCAGTAAAACTCAAAAACTTCTTGTTAATTTTCAAAACAAAAAGGGGAGAGATAAAATATGCAGCATCAACCATCATGCCGAGTCTCTCAACCAAATAATAGTATTCAGGGTCGTAGACGAGCTGTTGGCACAGGATATCATAACTTCATCCACATCAGAGTATGCCAGCCCAGTGGTATTTATCAAGAAGCCAACTGGTAGCGATCGAATGGGCGTGCCGCCGCCTAAATAAGCTTATTAATATAAAAAATTTCCCAGTGCCGAATATTCAGGAGGCGAAACAATATAAATATTTTTCATCCCTGGACCTTAACAGTGATTACTATCAGATTGAGATAGCACCTTGAGGAACGCTCCTGCTGTTTTACATAGTCTCATGGCCAAGGCTGGACAATCGCACAGAATATGTCTAGTTGTCTCATCGTCCTCTTTGCAGAGTCTGCTCAGCATCAGAAGACAGACACATTTTGGTAAGGTGGTAGTTCACCGTATGATGGCCACTAAGAAAGCCAACGAGGAGGTGAAGATCCCTCCTGGAAAATAAGCTGGTTTTCCGGTCGACCACGGGATTGATAAGCTCTTTGGCTTGCCGAATCCCTGGTTGGACCGACCAGTAGCGATCAGTCAACCTAACAGCCCAGGTTTTAACAATAGCTGAGATGGTTGACCAACCCACGCCACAGAAGGGCTCAGGGCCGGAAAAAGTAGCTGACGAACCGGCCCTAGCAAGTTCGTCCGCCAGCTCATTGCCCTGGATACCAGAGTGTCCAGGTACCCATAGAAGGGTGACATTGTTAATAAGAGACAGTCTCTGGAGGCAGTTCCAGCAATCGGCCACCAGTCGAGAGCTTACTCTTTTGGAGGAGAGGGCTAAGATGGCGGCTTGCCTGTCAGAGAAGATGTAGATGTTCACTCCTCTAATCCCCTTCTCTAGGATCAGATGGCAGCAGAACTCGATGGCATGAACCTCAGATTGGAAGACTGTGGGCCATTTGCCCATAGCAATTGAGGTTTGGAATCGGGTCCAAAGATCCCAGCTCCAACCCCCTGATCAGTGTTTGACCCGTCGGTATACCAATGAACACCGTAGGGGTCGCTGATGCGGTTGCCAGTGTCCCAGTCCTTCCGGTCCGGGATGAGGGTTCTGAATTTAACACCAAAGAAAAGTTCCTTAGTCATAGTATCTGATCTAGTACAGATATCTATGCCAAGAATGTCTTTGATCAGGCTAGCATGTCCTGATTCGGTAGCTAGAAGCCCTGATTGTAGCTTGATTCTAAGAAGGCTCATAGCAGCGACTTCTTTAATTTGGATATGAAGCGGAGTCATATTCAGTATCGATTCCATTGCTGCGGTGGGTCAGGTACGAAGTGCACCTATCAGTGAGAGGCACAGCAGCCTGTGCAATTTATTGCATTTTCTGATGGAACCTTTCGCCACCACACAATAGCAGCATAGGTGACGATCGGTCTGACGATCATGGCAAAAAAGCCACCGGATGGTGCAGGATTTAAGACCCCAGATTAGAGATAAGGGAACTATAAGGGGAACTAGTGAAGGGAACTATAAAAGCTTTTTGTGGATTGATGCTAAGACCAACATCTGCGCACCATCTACTTACCGTGTTCAGAGCTGATTGCATCAACTCTGTCACGGTGCTGGCATAGTTCGCGGTCACCATTAGAGCCAGGTCGTCAGCATAGCCGATCGCTTCAACGCCCTGCTCGGAGAGTAAGATTACTAGTTCGTCAACTACTAGGGACCAGCCAGGGACAGCCTTTGACTGCATTAATGCATGCAGTCGTGGAGTCTAGGGTGGAAGTGATTATCCGTTGTTTGAGAATAGCTTCAATCCACCGGATCAAGGAACGGGCAGTTCCTCTACGTTCTAGAACCGTAGAGATTGACCCGTAGCCGGTATTATCAAAAGCGCCTTCTATATCCAGAAAAGAGCATAAAGCAATGTTCTTGAATACAAAGGCTCTTTCAATTTTTCCCATCAACCTGTGGAGAGCGACCTCCGTCGATCTGCCGGCTATGTACGCAAATTCCGTGGGATGCAGAGAAGTCGACGTCTGCAGAGAGCGAATGTGCATATCTATGAGCCTTTTCACAGTCTTAAGCAGAAAGAAGGTAAGACTGATCGGCCGATAGGACTTTGGCTGGTCAAGCGGACGATTCCCTTGCTTGGGGATGAATACCACATTTAGTCTCCTCCAAGAGATGGGTATGTATCCCCAAGTAAAACTAACTCTAAAAAGACCGACCAGTGGATCAAGAATATGAGCCATGCCCATTTGACCTTTTCGGGGTCGAAGATGGATCCAGATAGGCTGAATCCGCGTGAGTCCGGTGACAAAGTGGCGTCATCGCGACCGGAGAGATCTGGATTCGCCTCAGAACCCGGGAAGTGGACTTGAAGTAGAAGCTCAAATGTTTCCCTGCGATCTTGAGTGAAAGAGCCATCTGCTCTTTCAAGAAGACCTATTTCATTAGACGGCCCTTTAGCCAATACTTTATGGAGCCTCGGTGCCTCTGGCAACGATTCTATGCTACCACAGTAGCTGCGCCATGTATCGCGTTTAGCTCGTCTAATGCTTTTGTTGTAGTTGGTGAGAGCGTCCCTATAGACGTCCCAACTAGCACGGTTAGATTTAGCCTTATTAAATAGGCTTCTAACCCTTCTTCTGAGTACAGCCAGTTCCTCATTCCCCCACGGAATTTTCCGATTGACCCTAGGGTCTTTTGTACTGAGCTATCTTCGAAGGATGAGATAAGCACATCTTGGAGCAAATTGGCAGCGATATCTATCTCACTGATAAAGTTAGAATTGCTGACCAATAGGTCTGCTTTGTGAAGGTGAAGGTTCGCCTGGAGCATTTTAAGTTTGCTCATTTTCCCTCCTGATGGCGGTCGAGACAAGGCCACTTGCCTTGCCCCCCCCGAGAGTCGTTACCGCAAATTCCCTTCGGCGCTCACGGGAAGTGCCCTTGCGGGTGGATTGCGGCCTGAGTTGCTGGCAGTGGACCTGGCGGATTGACTTTAAAACTGGATAAGTGTGAGCTGTACCAGCAGTCAATTACATTCCTAGGTCTTCAAATACACGAAGACGGCATCAGTCCTAGAGAAATTAAAATAAATGCCAGACGAAAGTTTACACAGCCGACCAATGTTACCGAAGTAAGAAAATTGAACACCTTTGCGATTCATACTGCGCAAAGAACAGAAATTCCAATGGAAAACGCCACAACAAGAAACCTTTGAGGAGTTGAAGAGATGCCTGATATCAAATCCAGTTATCACCAGTTACTGTTTAGATGCCGAACATATATTACACACATATGCCAGTGCTATTGGTTTAGCTGGAGTCTTGTTGCAGTGGGAAACCTCTGAAATCGATTGCTTGTTATAGTCGGGCAACTTCTAAACCTGAGACAAACTATCACAGCTATGAGCTGGAGGCACTAGCTGTCGTTGAATTGTTGCAAAGATTTAAACACTACATCTATGTTAAAAAGATAAAGGTAATCACCGATTGCAATGCATTGAAAACAACGATCGACAAAAGAGAGCTTATACCCCGAATCGCACGATGGTGGGTGCGAGGGAAATAGGCATAGAAATTATTCATCGAGCCAGAGCACAGATTAACTATGATGATGCACTAAGACGAACTCCAGTCGATGATGCATGGGACATGAATACAGCATGCCTAAAGGTATCAGGCCGTCAGCCGTCAGAGGCAGTAAGGGGATCAACATGAAATTCCAGTGCCGTCGGACATGCGGATATACTCTCTACGCGAGGGCGTCTGGAAGCTAACTAACCCCAATCCAAAGCGGAATGCATAGAATGCGGATGCATGGCTGGGGGCAGCCCGGTCTCTAGTATGCGGACTCTGGATACCTATCACCCTCCAGTTTAATTTAGACTTTCCACGGTACGCGGACTAAGCCGTTGGTGACCTTACCTTCCCGCCTACTCGTTGGATCAATTCATGGATCTTTTTAAAACCTTGGAAAAGTCTGATGCGACTTCGAAAGCACAAACCCTGGGCGATGCCTTCACGGCTGACCCCAACACGAGCTCTGCAGCCAGTGGGCTGCTGGCTTCCACCTCATACGGGTCTCGTCTTTATTAATTTAGGGGACCCGGATAGGCCACGAACTCCCTTGGACACAGGGTTCGTTAGCAGCAAACCGTCGCGGTATTGTCCTCTGACGCGGAAGCTGACTGCGAACGGATCAGCTTTGCTGACGACGCCTCCGTGGCCTCTCAGAGGTCATGCTTCACAGAAGCAGGCTCCCAGATCCAGTTGCTGCGGCTGGATTCGAAGGACGGCTTTGTGAAGCTTTTTAAAGCTGTACCTACGAAGGGTTCGAGCCGAGTACTTCCGAGTTAACTTCCGCGACTATTCTTACGCTCCCTTCAAAGCCCCATGTGGTGACAAAATCTTTCCAGCCCTTATTCAAAATAGCCTGGCTCATGCCCTTGATCCACTGGTCGGCCTTTTTAGAGTTAGTTTTACTTGGGGATACATACCCATCTCATGGAGGAGAGTAAATGTGGTATTCATCCCCAAGCAAGGGAATCGTCCGCTTAACCAGCCTAATTCTTATCTGCCGATCAGTGAAACTTCTTTTCTGCTTAAGTCGGTGCAAAGGCTGATAGACATGCACATTCGGTGCTCACTGCAGACGTCGATACCTCAGCATCCCACGCAGCTTGCTGGTAGGTCGATGGTTTAGGGAGCCTTCATACCCAAGAACATTGCTTTATGCTCTTTTCTGGTGCTTTTGACAATACCGTCTACGGGTCCACCTCTATAACTCTAGAGCGTACACTAAATGCCAGTTCCTTAATCCGGTGGATTGATGCTGTTCTCAAACACCGGATAATCACTTCCACCTTGGACTCCACAACTGCATGCATTAATGCTGTTAAAGGCTGTCCCCAGGAAGGGGTTCTATTCCCCTACTCTGGTCGGTTACCAATTGTGGTACCCTTCACTAGGCGTTAGTAAGTTGATATTGGTCAAAAATATTTTAGCAATAAATTGCACAGACTGCTGTGCAGAGGCACAGGGCATGCTAGTCTTATTAAAGATATTCTTGGCATAGATATCTGCACTAGATAAGATGATATGACAAAGGAACTTTTCTTTGATGCTAAATTCAGGACCCTCATACCGGACCGCAGGGACTGGGACACTGGCAACCCCATCAGCGACCCCACGGTATCCACTAGTATACCGACGGGTCAAAGACTGATCAGGGGGTTGGAGGTAGGATCTTTGGACCCTATTCCAAAATCACAATTGCTATGGACAAATAACCCACAGTCTTCCAATCTGGGGTTCATGCCATCGAATTGTGGTGACATCTGATTCTTGAGAAGGGGATTAGAGGAGTGAACATCTACATCTCCTCTGACATTCAATCGGAAATACTTCAACTCTCCTCAAAAGAGCAAGCTCTCGATTGGTGACCGATTGCTGGAATTGCATCCAGAGCCTGCCTAAATAGAAATTAAACAACGAACTTGATAAGGCCGGCTCGTCCGCACCTCTTTCCGTCCTCGAGCCCTACTGTGGCGTGAGGTGGTCTGATCGCTACTGGTCTGGTCCAACCAGGGATGCGGTAAGCCAAGAAGCTTATCATCAATCCCGTGGTCGACCGAAGAACTAGCATACTCTCAAGGAGGGATCTTCACCCCCTTGTTGGCTATCTCAGTGGCCATCACACGGGGAACTATCACCTCTCTAAAATGCGTCTGTGTAGACTCTGCAAAAGAAGACGATGAGACAGACAACCAGACATATTCTGTGCGACTGTCCAGCTATGGTATAAACTAGGAGGAAACATCTGCACGTGGATACCGCAGGTCCCAAGCAAATTTTGCGTTCCGCGACGAAACATTTGCTTTGCTTCATTAGGAAAGCACATCAGCTTTTGTCTGGATAGGGAGAGCTTTACAGGCACAAGAGATCACCATGATCACCATCGCAGTATAATAACAATAATAAGAAAGCTATCCAAGGCCATAATCGACGAAGCTGATTGGTAATTTTCTGTCCAACTGCTGGATGTAAAAACCCAGAAAATTGTCACCGATATGAAATTGGAGAAGAGGACAGAGAACGACGAGTATGGGATCGAGATCACCTGATTTGCAAATATGACAGCAAGCTTTTTTGAACACCGATAAAACCATTGCAAGATTTTCAAATTTGTTTTGGTTTCCTTGAATATGCAATTTCGTTAAAAGCTACATAAAATCAAACGTGAGCCGTGCATTTTATATTATTTTACACCAGGCGGACGATAGGAAGGTCAGTACCATTATGATCACATCAATACGATCCCTTTCTCCACCCAATACATGGACCGTTTGAAACCGTTTCCGAAGAGTTTTAAACAAAATAAGCATATTTTATATAATTATCGATGCATTTACTAAAAGCACCATAATTCTAGCAGTGAAAAGCACAGCAACCAAACACGGCCTGGATATCCTACAGGATGTCACCTGCGATTTGGGCATACCAAATTGAATTATTACTGATAGTGGTACTGCCTCGATAGTGGTACTGCCGTCGAAGGATTTTGAAAAGTATTGTAAAACGAATAACGTCAAACGCATACTCGATGCCATAAGAACACCAAGAACAAACGGTCATGCGAAGAGAATAAACAAAACCATTTTGTCGATGTTATTGCCGAGAAAGAAAAGCGTTGGCATGAATACATACCCAGGGCTAAAAATCAACGATAATCGAGCTGCTGCCAAGAAACGTTACGATGCCAGACATTCTAAACCAATCAAATACAACCTTGGTGATCGTGGGTCGGTCGAGAAATAGGCATGTAGCACAGGCACATCACGCAAACTGGAGCACCGCTACAAAGGACGAGGCGCATTTTTGGATGAATTGCTATGTCAACAAGCAAAATTGCCGTATTTGGGATGAGATCAATCCACACGAGGTTCACCAAGTAACAATGCTTCCGCAGAAAGTGACTGTTTGGTGCGGATATTGGGCTGGAGGCGTGATTGTCCGTATTTTTTCAAAAACGATAATGGAGTGGCCGCCACCGTCAATGGTGAGCGATACCGGTCGATGATAACCAACTTCTTTTGGCCTGAAATCGAGAATATGGATCTGGACAACATGTGGTTTCAACAGGACGGCGCTACGTGCCACACATCACACACTACGATGGATGTTCTGCACGAGCAATTTCCGGACATGGTCATCTCGCGCGGAGGCGACGTGAACTGGCCCCCGAGATCGTGCGATTTGACCCCGCTGGACTTTTTCTCGTGGAGTTTTCTTAAGTCGCAGGTCTATGCCAACAAGCCGCAAACCACCGATGCCCTCAAAGTCAACATACGCCACACTTTCGATTAAATACAGCCCGATTTGTGCGCCAGAGTAATTGAAAATTTGAACTTTCGGGTGCGCGCCACCAATCGAAGCCATGGCGGTTATTTGAATGATGTCATATTCCATACATAATGGGCTCGATGGACCTTACAAATAAAAAACAAGTAAGAAAGCTACAGTCGACTTTGCTCGACTGTGAGATACCCGCCACCCAATTTATCATCAAAATATTATATTTTTCAAAATATACTGAAAAAATACTAAAAAAAATATATTAAAAAATACCAAAATAATATATCAAAATTTTCTTTGTTCGAAATTATAAGCTTGTCGGCACTTTAGTTGGTTTATTGAACATTTGCGGGTATAAAAATTTCGCAAAATACCTCTCCTACATGTATTTTTATACCCGCCTACCCAAAGGGTAGAAGGGTATTATGGCTTTGTGCCGACCGAAAATGTATGTAACAGGCAGAAGGAAGCATCTCCGACCCCATAAAGTATATTTATTCTTGATCAGGGTCAACAGCCGAGACGATATAGCCATGTCTGTCTGTCCGTCCGTATGAACACCTAGATCTCAGAGATTATAGGAGATAGAGCAACAAATTTTTCGGGACAATATGTCTTATTGTTGCACGCAGATCAAGTTTGTTTTTGATTTTGGCCACGCCCCGTTCCGCCCATGCAAATTGAAAAAAACTGAATTGCAAGCGTCGTTTTAAACCTAGAACGTTCGGAGATGCTTCCTTCTCCCTGTTACATACATTTTCGGTCGGCACAAAGCCATAATACCCTTCTACCCTTTGGGTGGGCGGGTATAATAATACAGTAAGAAATAGTAATACACTATCAAGTAACAAGGGTCCCGAGTTTAAATACCAGAGAGTTCAGCTCAGACTTTTTTTCACAATTATTATTTTAATGGTATATATTATTTCGCTTAATTAAAATTGTGTCAATGAATTTTTACCCACTCAGCAAGCAGTGTTGATCGAATTTTAACGGTTATTATTTTTATATAACATACTCTTATTTTAGAATTGTCTCATAGTTCATTCTTACCCATGGTGATTAAAATAAGACGGTGGTGATTGGTTAAGTAGCGGATTATTGATCGAATGTTGGCCGTTCGAACCGAGCTAAGGCAAAGAACAGATGAACAGTTTCTTAACTTTACCATCAATTTTAATTTCAGTTTAATAAAGCGGCGGCAGTGCCCATTACCGAAGCGATTAAAGTAAAAGTGTACGACGGCAGTACTGGCGAGATCGACACGTAAATTGTAACTACCTTTGCTAGGCAGAAGGCAGATAAGCAAGAGTAAGTAAATTAAGATTTAACGGCTGTGCTCGCTGTCTATTTAGAGAGAAAGGAACACAGCACAGAGGAGAATGCAAAAATCTATTGCTGCTCAAAAATGACAATCTATATATATAAAAGAACAACACGATTTGTGTTCCACCTCTTATAACTCAAGAACG